>RJWJ010045483.1:0-11733 GCA_004363605.1 Indri indri
TTTTGGTTGTTCTTTAATTCTGCATAAGTGGGTATTTATGGGACATACAAGTGACAGGGTCCTTTCTTAGCATTTCTGTCTAAATTATGCCAGGTCTTTACCATCTCTCTTATGAAACTTCTCGAGAGATTTTGGGATGGGGAGGCAGAGACATGGGGGCAACAGGGAAACAGGGACAGAGGGATTGAGAAGAAAGACAGGAGGAGACAGAGACATGGGTAGATGGACAGGAAAGGAGAAAGAGATGGCGATGGAGGGACCAAAACAAAGAGAAAGGCACGCAGAGATGTGCACAGACACACAGGGAGAGGGACTCAGGGAGGCAGAAAGAAACGAAGGCAGAGAGAAATGGAGGCTGGGAAAATTAGGGACACAGACAGATGAGGCTCAGGAAAAGTTCTGCAAAGAAAGGAGAGAAGACAGGTGAGACCCAGAGGCAGAGGCCACAGCAACCTCGTGTTCTCATGTGCTTACGGGGCTGGGGCTGAGCCTGTGTGCACAGACATCAACTAAGAGGTGCAGAGCAAGTCCTGATGCCCAGAGAGCCCCAGGTGTGGATGAAAGCATTGAAGGCGGGAGTCACAATAGGGATAGAGAGATTGGGGCTTTTTAATTTGCACAAGCAATTGACTGAACAAGCAGTAGACGGAACATCTACTCTGCCACACCCCTGCCCCTGGGACTTAAAACCCTCTTAGCTCACAGGTGCAGGGTGAGGGCCAACTGCACAGACCCTGTAGCTGGACTGCCTAGATTGGAATCCTGGTCCCCATAATGAGTAGTTGTGTAATCTTGGTCAAATTACTTAAACTTTCTGTTTTCCCTGATATAAAATGGGGAAAACAGTAGAATTGCATCTACTTCACAATGTTGCATTGAGAGTAGACAAAATGATATGTGAAGTGCTTAGAATGGGGCCCGATGCACCATGGGAATGAGCTTCGGATGTGATGTTTTTCTTGTTTTTATCATGGCTGAGTGACGCTGGACAGTCACACAGACATGGGGTGGGGACAGCCAGAGGTTCCCTGGCTTCTGGGTCCAAGTCCCTTGACCTGCTGCCTCCTCCTCCTCCTAGGAGCCCTCCGGGACCCCACTTTCCTCTTCCAGTGCATCACTGCCAACATCATCTGCTCCATTGTCTTCGGAAAACGCTTCAACTACAAAGATGAAGAGTTTCTGAGGCTGCTGGACCTGTTCTACCAGTCTTTCTCACTCACCAGCTCTTTATCTGGCCAGGTCAGAGAGATGGAGAGCGACAGGGAGGGTGGATGAGGTGACATCCAGGGCAGGAGAAAGGATAATCTTTTGGGGGGGCCCAGAAATGCAGCTTATATCTTGATGAAAGGCAGGGACACGTGGAGAGACAGGGACACTGAGACCTGGAGACAGGGATAGAGAGATTGAAGGAAAGGATGGGGTGATTGGAGGCAGAAATGGAGACTCAGAGGAAGACTAAGAAAATGAGGGTTTAGGATCGAGAGAAATCAGTGAAACGAGGACAAGGAAGGGCACAGATAAGGGAATCCTGAGAAACAGAGTTGATACTAATGTGTGTGGGGGAGGGGCTGTGGGTGTGAGGGAGAGAGAGGAGACTAAGTCGGACTTTCAGCTTCTCTGCTCTTCTAGGCTGTGATTCTGGTGTCTTTCCTTCTCTGTCCTAGGTAAAGCCGCTCACCTGAGGAAATTCAAGGATATATCACAATAGGGAATCACATTTCTTCCATTTTTCCCATTTCTCCTTCTCTCTTTGCATGCATTTCTTTAAAGAACTTTTCTCAGATTATAAAGTACTATGCTACTCTTTTTTTTATTTCTGCATATTATGGGGGTACAAATGTTTAGGTTGAATTGCCCTTGCCTCCCCACAGTCAGGGATTTAAGCGTGTCCATCCCCCAGAGGGTCCACATCGCACTCATTACGTATGTATATACCCATCCCCCCTCCACCCTCCGATCTGCCCAACACCCGATAAATGTTATTCCTCTATGTGCACTCAGGTGTTGCTCAGTGAAACCAATTTGCTGTTGAGTAAATGTGGTGCTTCTTTTTCCATTCTTGGGATGATTCACTTAGTAGAATGGGTTCCATTTCTACCCAGGATAATATGAGATGTGCTATATCACCATTGTTTCTTATATCTGACTAGTACTCCATGGTATACATATACCACATTTTATTAATCCACTCATATATTGATGGGCACTTGAGTGTTTCCACATCTTTGCAATCGTGAATTGTGCTGCTATATACATTCGAGTGCAGATGTCTTTTTTATAGTATGTCTTTTGTTCTTTTGGGTAGATGCCCAGTAATGGGATTGCTGGATCAAATGGTAGATATACTTGTATCTCTTTAAGGTATCTCCATGTGGCTTTCCACAAAGGTTGCACTAGTTTGCAGTCCCACCAGCAGTGTATGAGTGTTCCTATCTCTCCACATCCACACCAACATTTATTGTTTTGGGATTTTTTGATAAAGACCATTCTCACTGGAGATAAGCGATATCTCATTGTGGTTTTGATTTGCATTTCCCTGATGATTAGAGATGTTGAGCATTTTTTCGTATGTTTGTTGGCCATTATTCTGTCTTCTTCTGAAAAGTTTCTGTTCATGTTCTTTGCCCAGTTTTTGATAGGGTTGTTTGATTTTTTTCTTGCTGATTTTCCTGAGTTCTAAATAGATTCTACTTATCAGCCCTTTATGGGATGTGTAGCATGGGAAAATTTTCTCCCATTCTGTAGGTTGTCTGCTCTTGTGACAGTTTCTTTGGCTGTGCAGAAGCTTTTTAATTTGATCAGGTCCCATTTATTTATTTTTGTTGTTGCCGTGATTGCCTTTGGGGTCTTCTCCATAAATTCTTTCCCTAGGCCGATGCCCAGAAGGGTATTTCCAACGTTTTCTTCTAGAATTCTAATATTTTCACACCTTAGGTTTAAGTCTGTTACCCACCATGAGTTGATTTGTGTGAGAGGTGAAGGGTGTGGATCCTGTTTCAGTCTTCTGCATGTGGCTATCCAGTTTTTTGAGCACCATTTATTGAATAAGGATTCTTTTCCAAGTGTATGTTTTTGTCTGCTTTGTCAAAGATTAGATAGCTATGTGAGGATGGTTTTATATCTGGGTTCTTAATTCTGCTCCACTGGTCAATGTCCTTGTTCTTGTCCCAGTATCAAGCTATTTTCATTACTATAGCCTTGCAGTATAGTTTGAAGTCTGGGAAATTGATACCTCCCCCTTTTTTTAATTGCCTAGGATTGCTTTTGCTATACAGGGTCTTCTCTGGTTCCATAGGAAGCGTAAAATCATTTTTCCCATATCTGTGAAAAACGATGCTGGAATCTGGCCTTTGTCCTTTAACTTTTGAGTGGTTTTACATTGATGAGTGTTTATCGTGCTGATCCATGTGTAATTCATTTTTGAGTACTTGTTGGAGAGCTGGTCTTGTCTTGGTGAATTCCCTCAGTCTTTGCTTACCTGAGAATGTCTTTATTTCTCCTTCATATATGAAACTTAGTTTTTCAGGGTACAAGATTCTAGGCTGGGCATTATTCTGTTTCAGAAGAGTGAGAATGAGGCCCCAGTCTCTTCTTGCTTGTAGGGTTTCAGTTGAGAAGTCTGGAGTTATTCTGATGGGCTTTCTTTGTGTGTTACTTGTTTCTTTTGCCTTACAGCTCATAGAAGGGCCTCTTTAGTGGATATTTTGGTCAGTCTGATGACTGCATGTTGTGGTGTCTTCTTATTTGCATTGAATTTCCCAGGGGTCCTTTGAGCTTCTTGTGCCTGGATATCTAGATTTTTAGCAAGGCCTGGGAAATTTTCCTCTATTATATCTTCAAATAGCTTATCCAACCTTTGTGTGTTTTCTTCTTCATCCTCAGGAATCTCCACATCTCTCACATTGGGCTTCTTCACATAATCCCACATATTTTGTAGGCTTTGCTCTTTTCTCTTATATGTCTGCTCTATCTCTGTGACTGACTCATTTAATTGGAAAGTGTTATCTTCAATCCCTGAGATTCTTTCTTCTGTTTGATCTACCCTGTTCTTGAGGCTTTCCACTGTGTTTTGTAGTTCTTTGAATAAATTCTTCATTTCCAGGAGTTCAGATTGAGTTTTCCTTAACAGTTCAATTTCTTTAGTGAATTTTTCTTCCAAGTCCTGGATTTTTTGTGGTTTCTTTGCATTAGTCATCCATTTTTTCTTGCATATCATTGAGTTTTCTCACAATCCATGTTCGAAATTCTTCTTCTGTCTGTTTAGTGTTCTGAATTTGGTTAATGTCCATTGCTAGAGAGCTGGTGTTCCTCTTTGGGGCTCCGCTTTCCATTTGACTCTTTATACTTCCAGAGTTCTTTCACTGGTTCCTTCCCATGTGGATCAGTTGTTGCTTCTGGCCTTTAGGTCTTCGTTTGGATAATGACACACCCTATTTAGTCTCTGAGCCAGTAGGTGGTGTTTGTGGGTGAGATTTGACCACACCCTCTATCATGAGTCAGTAGATGCAGTAAAAGTGTTTGCAGAATGACCTCCCTGTTAGTAGGTGGTGCTTGCCGGCAGGAGCACATTGCAGTGCTGTTTTTGGGTCCTGTAACCAGCTCTTGTTTCTCTGGAGAGGCACTCTTGTGTTTTGGGTGGTGCATGGGACCCTGGGACTTCCAGATGTGTCCTTATTTTCCAGCTAAGTGGGGGCAGGTCTAGGAGTGAGTCTGAGTGAAGCTCGGTTGCATAAGCCTGCCCTCAAGTTCCACAAATGGTGTTAGCAGGGGCAAAGATCTGTTCTCTGTTTCTGGGCAAAGCTGCCAAGGAGGGGCTGAAATGGCCTCACTCAGCCAAAAAGTCTGTGTGTGGGAGTGGGGTTGTCTGAGACCTGCAGTCGGGAGCAGACCTCACTCCTTTCCACCCTCACCTCTTCTGGTTTCTCCTGGGCCTCCACCAGCAGGTAGGACCTCAAGCCAGTGGATTTCCACTGGTTGTGATACAGGCTGGGAAGTTCCCTGCCCAGGATCGCAGCCTGGGCAGGGCACACGGCTTCCTGTGGTAGAAGGGTTGCTCCTCAAGCACGCTGATCTGCCCCTGAAGGCACACACACCTCAGTAGGCTCATTTACAAATATCCTTTCCGTGCCCCACGGCAATGTGATCAAGACCTGGGTATACAGGGTCTGGTCTGCAGACCTGTCCTCTGGGTGCTGGAGATCAATCCCTTTCCCTGCCAGGTAGAGGAGTCCTGGTCTCGAGTCACCCACGGGGTGCCCAAGCTGGGTCAATGTCTCTCCACCTCGGGATTTGCTCCATTCTCCTGGAGTCACCAGGGTAGCAACACATGGGAGGGCTGGTGGGTAGGGAGCTCACAGTCTGAGTACCCCTCAGTGCAGTAGAGGGCCCCAAAAGTAAAGGTCCCATTCCTTGGAGATGACTCTGTGTGATGGCTAAATTGTCTCTCTGGGCACCCATGGGTAGGGAAGGGGAAGGAGAGAATGAAGTAATATGGCATCTACCGATCGGCTTGGGTCTGTGTGCGGGAAGGTGCCCTGAGGGAGCAGGGAGGGTTTTGCCCTGTCCTCAAGAGGCTCACTGCTTATTGGCAGCAGCCATCTCTGGGCTGGTGTTGGCAGGTCTCTCCAACCGTTCAGGAGCCAACGAGCAGTCCAAGATTCAAGGGAGGGGACTGTTAACTGTTCCACCTACCCCTGTCGCTGGTCTCCAAGCCTCTTGGGGGCCTTTATCCTTTCAGTTCTCCTCCATAACTTCTTCCAGTGGAGTCACCTGGAGTTTCAGGCACCCTTCCTTCTGACCCTCATCTGATCTATGTTTGTCTGCTTCTTTATCTTTTGTCACTTTCTTCCAAAATCTGTCTTTTTTGCCGAGACACTCTGGCTGGCGGTTTTCTCATTAACCATCTTGAATTCTTTATGCTGCTCTTTTAAAACAAACAATAAAGCTTCTGTGATTGACTACCCTAGAACTATTCCTACTGCATATTAAATTTAACAATACTAAGTGATGCAGAACAGGAGGTGTATCTACAGTTCTTGACCAGCTGTGTGTCCAATTCCCATGTGGGACTGTCACAAATGTGGGTTCCCAGCACTTCCTACTGGAGGGTCTGATCTGAAAGGCTCGGATGGGGTCCCCAGGGAGTACTTGCATCAAGCCCCCAGGGGATTCCAATATTCTACTCCCTTGGAGAACCATGGAGAGAGGAAGGTCTGGACAGAGATCCACCAACACTTAACAATGGTTATCTCTAGAGGGAGGTATTAAGAAGGAACTTTACATCTTATGATATACATTTTTGCATTGATTTCCAGAAGTTAGGTATTCCATTTGTCATCAGAGAAAACAATAGAAATATGCTCCAAAATAAATAAATACTCCTAAGTGATTGACAGGTTCATCTTGTGTCACCATCATTTTATCAAGGCCTGAAGAGTGAGGAAAATGAGAGGGGAGGAAGCGTAGAACAGAAGGAGAAAAGGAAAGGCACAGGCTGAGGCAGACAATGAGAGGCACAGAGAGATGATAAGAAAGGGAGACAGAGAGATAAAGAGAGGGAGAGGGGAGACAGTCAGGGAGGTGTGCAGAGACCAAGGATAAGGGAGCAAGAGGCAGAAAGAGATAACGTGGGAGAACAGATCAAAGGAGACGTGGGGTCGGTGAGTGAGGGGCTGAGAGAGAGAAGGAGACAGAAACAGACACAGAGACCAAGAAGTTCTCCATGGAGGATTTGGGATGTGGGAGGGTTGCCCTCTCCCTGTCAGTTGCCCCAGGCTAACCTCACTGCCCCTGTTTCTTGCAGCTGTTTGAGCTCTTCCCTGAATTCCTGAAGTTCTTTCCCGGCCCACAAAGGCAGATCTGGAAAAACCTGGAGCTAGTCAGTGCCTTCATTGGTCGCAGTGTGGAGAAGCACCGGGAAACCCTGGACCCCAGTGCCCCTCGGGACCTCATAGATGCCTACCTGCTGCGAATGGAGAAAGTGGGATGTGGGAGAGGGAAAGGGGAGGGGAGGGGAGGGAGGGCAAGATTTGGAGGCAAGAAGGGTGGAGGGAAAGAGGGAAGGGGAAGGGAGGAGTGAGGCAGAGAAGACGGGGGGAGTAGGCAAAATGAGGGGAGGAAATGCAGAAGGGAATGAAAGATGAAGTGAAAGGAAGGAGACAGTAGGGAAGAGAAAATGAGCAGGGAGAGAGAGAGAGTGAGATAAAGGTGAGGAAGAAATTTGGGGCAAGGGACAAAATTACAGCAACAGGAGAAATGACCCACAGAGACAGAAGGAGACTGGGAGAAAAATGAGAGAGACACACCAGAGATGGGGAGAGAGATGGAAACAGAGCCAAAGAGAGGCCGAGTGGGACAGAGATAGAGACACACGGTTGGACATGCAGGGACAGAGAAAAGCAAAGGTGGCCTGACAGAGTGAGAGACCCTGAAACAGATGGAGGGGACCCAGAGATACTGGCATGCGCAAAGTGAGACTACAGCCTCCCCTGACACTCCCCTCCCCTCTGCTCTGCACCCAGGAGAAATCCAACCCACACAGTGAGTTCAACCAGAAGAACCTCATCCTCAACACGCTCTCGCTCTTTTTTGCTGGCACTGAGACCAGCAGCAGCACCCTCCGCTACGGCTTCCTGCTCATGCTCAAACATCCTCATGTGGCAGGTGGGCCAGGGACAGCTAACTGGGGGGTCCTCTGACTCCCCCTGAACTGCACAAGTGGGGTGGGTTGCCCTTCCTGGATGAGAGAGCATACATTGGCTTGTTATTCCAGAAGCTGTACAGGCTTTGGACCAGTCTCCAACTAAACCAGATGTTTGTTTTTTTAATTTCAAAACATTGTATTATGTGGGTATAAATGTTTTAGGTTCCATAGATAGCCTCTGTAATGCTTGAGTCCTGGCTGTAGGTGTGCCTGTCACCCAAACAGTGTTCATTGTACCCATTAGGTGGGGTTTTGCCCCTCCTCTCCTCCCCTCCCCTCTTCCCCCTCTCCCCTTGTTGATCTCCACTGAGTTTTACTTCCCTCTGTGTGTATCTGCGCTCGTGGGTTAGTTCCACTTTACTAGAGAGTACATGTGGTGTTTGCTTTTCCATTCTTGAGATACTTCACTTAGGAGAACAGTCTCCAGTTCCATTCGGTGTTTTTTTGGTGGATGCGTGGATGCATGCGAATCTGTCGAATGGTTCTCCCACTGTTTTCCTCCATGACTTAAAGACTTTTTTGAGGTGGGAGGACATTCCAAATTTTTTTCATTTGTACAAATTTATTGGGTATACATGCAGCTTTGTTACATGCATAGACTGTTTAGTGGTCATGTCAGAACTTTCAGGGTATTCATCACCCCAATAATGTACATCGTACCCATTAATTTCTCATCATCTATCTCCCTCGCCCTTCCAATTCTCCACTGTCGATCATTCCAGTCTCTCCATCCATGTGTACAGGTTTCTTAGCACCCACGTGTTGGTGGGAACATGGGATATGTGACTTTCTGTGTCATCACTTAAGGATTTACCCGTTCATCCATCCATCCTTTCATCTGTCATTAATTCACCTGTGTACTCACTGATTCTTTCATCTGTGACTCATCCAGGGAAGCACACATTCATCATTTATTTTTTTGAATTACTTGATCCATGAGTTGATCCTTTGCAACAGTGATATGTTGAGTGGACTATTTGTCATTAATTCACTGGCTCATTCGTGTATGCATGCATCCACCCATCCTTTTATAAATGAGGTTTCATTCCTTAATCCTTCCATCAATTGGTTTTTCAATTCGTTCCATACCCATCCCTCCCTCCCTTAATTTATCCACTAAATAATTCACTCCTTTATTCATTCCCTATTTATTTGTCATTCAATCTCCCCATTCATTTCTTTTCTTATACTTCACTAATTTTTTCAATCCCTTATCTCGCCATTCATATGGTTCTTGATTAATTATATTAGATTTGTTGATGTATTTATGGACCATCTATTAGCTAGTGATTTGGTAATTGATCCATCTATTGATTGATAAGTGAATATATACATCCATTTATTGCTTTGTTCATTCATTCAACCATCTTTCCATTCATGAATTGATGTATTCATTGATTGATTGATGTATTCATTGATTTATCCAGTTGTTCATGCATCGATCTATTGATTTCACTCTAACGTTCTTGAGAACCTAACATAGTGCCCCACTTATAATACATAGACAACTGTTAGTTCATTTTCTACTCAGAGAGAGAGTTTCAGCACGTTTGTAGCCTAGAGTTCTTAATCTGGAATTCCATGTAAAATTGTGCAGGGTGTGTGTGTGTGTGTGTGTGCGTGTACCTGTGCATGTGGGGATAGAATCTATGACATTCATTATATCTAGAAAGGTAAGAATTCTTTTTGCTTTCTCCCTTTGTCCCTCACCCCGAGGTGATTGCATTGAGGTGTATCAATAATTTAACCCTTTAGCATTGGATTTTCCTGACTCATTGACCCATAGAATCAGGAGATGTCTCTTTGAAATGGGTTCACTGGTCCCCTTTTCTGTGCAGAGAGAGTCCACAAGGAGATTGAACAGGTGATCGGCACACATCGCCCTCCGGCCCTCGAAGACCGGGTCAAAATGCCATACACGGACGCTGTCATCCATGAGATTCAGAGATTCTCAGACATTGCTCCCATTGGTTTGCCCCACAGAGTCATCAAAGACACCCACTTCCGAGGGTATATCATTCCCAAGGTGAGACTAGCGGGGCTCCTGCATCTCTCCCGTGTGGACATCCTGGGCTCTCTTCATCACAAAACTCAACTTTTTGTTGCTTTCTCAATAGGGTCCCCTTGTTTTTGGTTTTCTTTTCTGGGTTTTTTGTTGTTGCTGGGCCAGGAAATGGGAATACCTTTTGATCTTGTGACCCTCCCTCAGGACACTGACATATTTCCCATCCTGAACTCTGCTCTCCATGACCCACGTTACTTTGAAAAACCAGATGCCTTCAACCCTGACCACTTTCTGGATGCCAATGGGGTACTGAAGAAGAATGAAGCTTTTATTCCCTTTTCCTTAGGTAAGCTGCACCCAAGATCCCTTTCCCAGACACCAGAGTGCGGGTTCCATCTCCTCCTGACAAAAGCAATGATAAGTCCTTGTTTTTTGAGCACCTACTATATTCTAATTGTTTATCTGTGTGATCCCATTCCATCTTTACTGCTACTCTATGAGGCAGCTTCAGGGATGAGATTATATCCCAAAGGCACATCTTGGCGAGCGGGACCTTGGCCAAGTATTTTAGTCTCTCTAAACTTTAGTCGATTCATTTTCTTCAATAAAAAAATCTTTTGAGCACTACACTGAGTCCAGTGTTCTGCTGGGGGCTGAAGATAATGCATCAAACAAATCATATGGAAACGTAGCTCCTGCCCCAGGAAATTTGCTGAGCAGATGGGCACCCATCAAATAGTAACAAAATAATAATACGAGTAAGTGAAGTGATGCATTTAACACGGTTAGAACTGCCTAGCACAAAAATAAATGCTCACAGGGGCAATTATTACTATAATTAATCATAATCACGATAAGTGCTCTAAAGGTGGTGTGGGGAGCACAAAATAGGAAACACTGACTGATATTTGTGGGTCTGTGAGGAAGAGCTTTCCTGAGGAGCTGGCTGCCAAGCTGAGATGCTCATAGGTGTGTACCAATCAGCTGCTGGAAAGAGTGTTCTAGAAAGAGCAAATGGCACGGGAAAGCCTGAAGTTAGAAACCTGATGAGAGATTTGAGAAAGTGTAAGAAGACCAAGGGAGACTTGGGTGTACTTTCCAGAAGGAAATAAATAAGGCGAATAGCTCAGCTTGGTAGGGCTTTGAAGGCTGGGGGAGGAGTTTGGATTTATCCTCCAGCACTCGGGAGGTGGGCAAGGTCTTCACATGCTCTGGGAACCATAGACCACAGCCACACCCGCAGCTGTGTGCACCAATCCCAATCCCAATTTTATATATCATTTGGATATTTTTTGGGAACTCTTGAAGCCGGTGGGTCTCAGGCTGAGGCAAGAAGACAGCCCAGAGATAGACACGGACACAGTGCCAGAAACACACACCCTACACATGCTCCTGGAAACAAACATAAGACAGTAACTACACATCGAGGATTCTTAATTGAAGCCAGGCGCTATAGTAAGAAGTTTTATGTATATTTCCTTTAACCTCACAAGAGCCTTCATAGATACATACCACTCACCCCGCATGAGAAATGAAGAACACTAAAAATGTGAAGTCAGAAATATGCTCACACCTGCATAGGTAGAGGTAAAACACACACACAAACTCCCTCCTAGAGAAATCAATGTGGTGTATCATCCCAATGATTTGCACCGAGTTTGGGAACCACGTAAAAGTCCACCCTGAATTCTAGGTTAAAGGCGAATCTCATGCAAATCGGTTGCAATGGACACAAGCGTGTGGGCTTACGAGTGCGACAGGGCAAAGAATGTGTACCCGCCCTGTACCCACACTGGTGATCTTCCTTCTGTGCCCACAGGGAAGCGCATCTGTCTTGGAGAAGGCATCGCCAAGGCCGAATTGTTCCTCTTCTTCACCACCATCCTCCAGAACTTCTCCCTGGCCAGCCCTGTGGCACCTGAGAACATCGACCTCACACCCCAGGAGAATGGTCTGGGCAAAGTTCCCCCAACATACGAGATCCGCTTCCTGCCTCGCTGAAGGGGCTCAGGGAAGGGGGTCAAAA
>RJWJ010045484.1:0-11742 GCA_004363605.1 Indri indri
GTGCAAAGTAAAGTGCATTGGTGCACGTTTTCTCTGCTCCCAGATGGGTGCATTAGCTTCTTGGAGCAAATAAACTGGTAAACCTCTGGTGTTACTATTTACTTCATGCTTTTATTTTGGTGATTACAACTGAGAATAGTATAAAGCTTATTTCTTAACCAGATTGTTGAAGTAATAATTTATTGGGTATTTGGTTCATTAAAAACCTTTAGAAATGACCTAGTAGCTCTGTTGTAGTTGTACATCATTTTTACAATAATAGGTCTCCTAATTGTTTTCCAGGAGGTGAGTTTTAACATGCTAGATACTGCAGATGGAGGCCTGTTAAACAGCATGAAGCGTTTGCTGTCGGACATCTTCATTCCTGCGCTCAGGGCCACGAGCCATGGCTGGGGTGAGCTCGAGGGCCTTCAGGAAGCATCCAGCATTCGCGAGGAGTTCTTGAGCTCCTTAGAAGGCTTTGTGAGCGTCCTGTCGGGCGCACAGGAGAGTTTGAAGGAGAAGGTAGGGATGAGTAAGTTGTTCCTTTAAAAATGATCAAAGGGTCAAAAAACACAATATGTAAGTGTGGGACACTTCTCTTAGGTGGTTTTAATTCCCCTATGTCACAAATCTTGGAAAAATTTTGTAGGCAATTTCATTGACCCTTCAAGACAGGGCAGTGACTAGATTTAAATTGCTACAGTCTGTAATGATTAATGCATTTGGTGGGTTCCATAAAAATGCTGGCAGTGATGTGGGTTTTACTCAGTCAGATGGGTGACTACAGAGGCAAGAGTATGAAATGCCTGTGCATCCTACGATGAAAGGAATTTGGGACTAGAGTGGTGTGTGTGTGTGTGTGTGTGTGTGTGTGTGTGTGTGTGTGTGTGTGTGGTCAGGTGGCAAGTAGAGGTGGGAAGAAATCCCGAAGAGCCTGGAGAAGGAAAGAGGAGAGAGCGGGTTGGGTCCTGGTTCAGCCAATGACTAACGGGCCTTTCAGAATAAGTTTGGCAAACGCAGGATTTAGCTTCTGTACAATCCGTGCTATCTATGATAAGTCTGTGTTTGTGATTACTTGGGGCAGAGGGTGGCGGATGCACACTCGTGTGTGTCTGTGCATGTGTGTGTGTGTGTGTGTGTGTGTGTGTGAGAGATAGAGAGATAGAGAGAGAGAGAGAGAGAGAAAGAGGAGATAAAGGAATGAGTGGAAGATGACAGAGCCCAGACCAGGCACGTATGGGAGGTAGCGGAAAGGATCCTATGGTAACGATGACAATGTGTCACTCTCCCCTCTTCTTCAGGGAATACTGATCCTGCTGAGATATTGGGATACTGGGAGGGCCATTGCACTTTCCAAAGTATGTGGAATGGGAGAGTTGAGCAAATTTTATGCAGATGGACACAGGATGACTTCAGCTAACATCTGAGTTCTATTTGTGATTAATTATGATGCAGGCAAGACCAAAATGCAGTTTGGATCAAAGGAAATTGTTAGCATTCTCTCTAAAGAAAAGGCAGTGTTTTTTCTTATGGTTCCACTTCATATCATAATAGAGACATTTAAAAGGTGGGATGGATCTGCACGTGAGAGGAGACCTTCTCTCTGAGTGGGGGAGGTCGTTGGGATTTTGGGATCAGGGAGGAGTGCTGGAAGGTCCGTCCTGGCTGGGGCGGTGTGAGCACAGGCACGCAGGAGCGCAGGGGAGGAGGGTGCTGCCCCGATGGCTTTCCAGAGCTCTGTCAGAATACAGCAAAGGGAAAGACACAGCCCAGTGTGTGTGTGTGTTTTAAAAATGCATCATCTTATTATTTAATTTTCATTTTAACTAGGTGAACCTTCAAAAGTGTGACATATTTGATCTGAAAACCCTAAAGGAACCTATGGACTACTTGACTCTAGCTAATAACCCCAAGATACTGGAAAAAATAGAGGGTTGTATGAAAGTATGGATCAAACAGACAGAACAGGTAATTTTCAGAAACCAAATATCACTTCCAGGTGCCACGTTACTGAACTAGCTGACGGAAGGAGGTGGCATTCCATTTGCCTAAGTGTTTTACTGTAAGTCCTTGAAAAGGTTAGAGGTTTGGCGTGGATTTCATAGACAGTCATTAGTTACAGAGAGATAGCAAGAATTCTAAGAGCTGAAAGTAAATGACTTTATGTACTTATGTCACTAGAAGGCTGCACTTCACGATTTTTTTCTTAAGGTCGAATTTACTTTGGAGAGAACCGCTGTAGGCGTATGAAGAGTTTTCTAATTCAGTGTGTCCTCCAAAAGGGAGCTGGAGACTTAACCTTTAGAAAAACATTTTTGGAAAAGTCCTAAATGAAGGAATTAAGGATGGACATTACATGGAAAAGTAAATACAATTAAAAGTAATTAGCCTAAGGCATGGCGTTTTCCAAGGTTATATTGCTCCCGGATTATACAGGTAGCTAAGTAGCTAAGAAAACTTCCCGAGATCAAGGCTTCCAAAAGATCACTGAAACTCATTAAATAAGCAGTTTTCAATAGTAGACTAGGGTGATTATAGTTAGCAACCATAGATTATATATTAATATTTCAAAGTAGCTGGAAAAGAGAACTTGACATGTTCCCAACACATAGAAGTGATAAATACTCAAGGTGATGGATACCCCAAATGTTCTGACTTGATCATTACATACTCCATGCATGTAACAAACACTCACATGTACTCCATAAATATGTAAAATATTATGTATCAATAAAATAAAATCTGAAAAAAAATCCACCAAAATATAAACTATTCTCAAATGGAAAAAAATAAAAAACAATGGTTTTCAGTTAAATAAGCCAAATACATTTTTATTACAGTTTAAAATGGATACATACTAAGTTAGTAAAAGGCCATCATTCAAAGCATGTAAATGGATACAAATATAGCATGATTCAGACAGCATAATTTCTTTATTTGCTAATTTTTTTTGCTTGTGTGTACGTTTCATATCTCCAGCCCCTCTCAATGGCTCATGTTTTTCCCGTGCATTTTCAGGTTCTTGCTGAAAACAATCAGCTGCGGAAGGAAGCAGATGACGTTGGGCCGCGAGCAGAGCTGGAGCACTGGAAGAGAAGACTCTCCAAATTTAGCTACCTTTTGGATCAATTGAAAAGCCCGGATGTGAAGGCTGTGTTGGCAGTGCTTGCTGCGGCTAAGTCCAAACTGCTGAAGGTCATTGGCCAGTTCTTCCTGCCTTATGAAATGAGAACGAGAGTTCTCTACGTGTGTGCTCATGTCACAGAGTGATGAGGAACAGAAAAATGTTATTATATCTTTAGGAAAAACTTTTAAGATTGGATACTATGCCCTCATATGATTTTGGATACTGTGGAAATAGCCTTTGGATCAAAGATATTTGTTGGCTGGTGTACATGTATGTATATGTTTTATTAGAGGGTATTGCATGTAATTCAGACATAGCAGGGTAATATGATTTTATATATTTATATATGATGAATTCAGACCAGCTAGAAGTCTAATGAAAACATACCTTATTCATGTTTATTTTTTAGTTCTGGTATATTAGTTTTATATTGCAAAGCAAAGCACCCCAAAACTTAGCAGCTTAAAGCAACACATATTTTTATCTCACAGTCTGTGGGTCAGGAATCTGGGGTGCAGTTTAGCTGGGTGCCTCCGACTCAAGGTCTCTCAGGAGGTTACAGTTGTGATGTGGGCTCATCTGAAGGCTCAACTGGGGGAACAGCTGCTTCCAGTTTCGCTCATGTGGTTGTTCCAGGATTCAGTTCCTTGCCACATGGGCCTCCCCACCAGGCAGCTTGTGACATGGCAGCTGGCTTCCCTTAAAGGGAGCAAGTGAGAGAGAGCAAGAGAACACCTTGTACAGAAGCCACAGTCTTTATGTAAACTAATTCTGGAAGTGACATCCCATCACTTTTGTCATATTCTATTTATTGCAAGCAAGTCTCTAGATTCAGCCCAGGATCAAGGAGAAGGGATGACACAAGAGCACGAACACAAGGAGCCAGTGATCACTGGGGACCATCATGAGGCTGCCTAACTCTTCTGACATTGTGCCGCTCTATGAGCTATTTGCATGGATGTCATTAGTTATTTGCATATTTTGGTCCATGCACGTAATTTAAATAATAATAATTTGTTTCAATAAATGTGCTCTGGATTCACCTATATCATTGCTCAAAGAAATAGGAGAGGTGGGTCTTGCAATACAGTTCAGAAATATTATCAGGAGAACTTCCACGAAGCCAATCGAATGTATTGACTTGTGCTAAATAGTCTCCTTTTGCTTCTTCCGCTTTTAGATTATCTTTTTATTTTAAAGTTCCTAGCTCATAGCACAGTCCCAGCACATGGTTGGCAGATAGTAATTACTACATTTAATGGGTAAATAAAAGTATAGGGATATAGGAAAGGAAGTTCAGGTTACAACAGAGGAGATATAGAAAATACGGGAGTGAAGTGCAAAATGGGTCCAGTAGCCAGTGAGGGGAAAATGTATGGGCTTAAACGGATGCACTGCCCTCTTGGTGCTCTGTGCTGGTCATGGGATAGATCTTAAAAGGGAAGTCCTGGAAAAGATGCTTTTGAAAATTTAGTCAAAAGTTTTAAATTGCTCTTCGGCGTAGCAATATCCCTCACCCCTCTGGATTCAGTTTTATGCAAAATGCACAGAACAAACTGAAAGTCTGGCTCAGTGGACTTGTGGTGACTCCTGGCAGCTGCTATGTTGGAGATTCCTTTATTAGTGACTGCACTAAAATTGCTTTTCTGTATTGTGCTTAGGCTTGGCGGGAGACAGATATTCGAATCACTGACGCAGCTAACGAAGCCAAGGATAATGTTAAATATCTGTACACGCTTGAAAAATGTTGTGACCCTTTGTACAGCAGTGATCCTGTGAGTTAAGCATTTCTACTCTTTTAGTCTACTGATGACACTTTTTTGCACTAACTTAACTGAGTATTAAATTTTGGTTCATAGCTATTGAAGTTCATTGGAAAGGCCTTAGAAACTTTTTATTCTCAAGAAAATTATATCTATGTACACACACACACACACAATAGGTCTCTATATCTCTATATCTATCTCTAGTCTATCCACTATCTATTCAAGATCTATATGAGATGTTATATTTTAAAAACATTTATTGCATATTACATTTTCCATTAAATATTGCAATTGTCATTCTGGACTATATGCCCCAAAGAACTGTGGGAAAAGACATTGGTCGGTTTTTTTTTTTTTTAAGTCTTTTAGCTTTAGGAAGTGCTTGCTTTAATTTATTACAAAATTAACTGTTATTAACAATTCATAATTAAAAACAGTTAATAGTTAACTTGTTATTGCTTGTCATTAACAGCAGGTTAATATTTCTTGCATTGAAATAAAATTTGATTAACCATATATGACTGAAATAATAAAATTATCATGAAATATATTTATGTAAAGCATTTAATAAACTCTCAAAATTTATTCTAATGAAAATGGAATGTTTAGACTATTAGAATTTTGCTGAATTTGATATTTTTTTCCTGAAAACGTTTATGATATCTTCCAGATATCCATGATCGATGCTATTCCTACACTTATAAATGCAATTAAAATGATCTATAATATTTCTCATTACTATAACACCTCTGAGAAGATCACATCTCTATTTGTAAAGGTAAGTGCATAGTGTAGAGACCATGGTCACTTACATTTCTTTGCCAATGGTCAATTTTTTGATAATTAAAAATTATCATATTGGCACAATCCAATGTGTATATATCTTACAATTTTAAAAAGGCTTAGGCCATCAATAGAGATGGAATTAAATTTATGTGAGAGTCTGATTCTAGCAAATCGTAAAGCATTATTTCCCAAAGTAATTATTATAATAAATATTTTATTATTTATATAATAAAAATAAAAAAATAATTCTTTTTTGGAATTTCTTTTCCTATGTTATTTAGCATATCATTTTTTTCTGTTGGGTAAATTTTAATTAAGAAAAACTGTATTTAACTGGCTATCTCCTTTTTTATATTTTATATGCTACTGTTCCAAATTTATTTGATGCCACAGTTGTTTACTTGGTGTTATTAGAACAGTAATCATGGTAATAAAAACCACTTGCAACATTCCAGTAATCTATAAAGCAATTATAATGATTCTGCCAAAAAAACATAATGATGCTTAAACCTTATGTCTTAACTCATATGTGTTTATGGTAAGAACTGTTGCTAGTTCCATTTTGAAGAGTCTCTAAGAAGTAAATGACTTTTCATTATCAAGGCAAAAATCTTAAATGTTGAATTAAAATAGATGCATTTTTGACTCATCAAGACTTGTGTTCTGAATACCAATATAGTAGGAGGCATAAATCTTCCTGGGAATAGAGACATCCAGCCTTAAGAGTTCCATGGGAGGCCAGGCGCGGTGGCTCACGCCTGTAATCCTAGCACTCTGGGAGGCCGAGGCGGTTGGATCGCTCAAGGTCAGGAGTTCAAGACCAGCCTGAGCAAGAGCGAGACCCCGTCTCTACTAAAAAATAGAAAGAAATAATCTGGACAACTAAACAAAAATATATATAAAAATTAGCCAGGCATGGTGGTGCATGCCTGTAGTCCCAGCTACTCGGGAGGCTGAGGCAGAAGGATCGCTTGAGCCCAGGAGTTTGAGGTTGCTGTGAGCTAGGCTGATGCCACGGCACTCACTCTAGCCAGGGCAACAGAGTGAGACTCTGTCTCAAAAAAAAAAAAAAAAAGAGTTCCATGGGAAACTTTTTTTCTTTCTTCTCTCCTATAGGTAGTTCAAGTAGAAAGGATGTATGCAAGATTCTTCCCCAACTTCTTCATACTTTAAAACTATATATTAGGGTTAGAGAGGATATTTCCTGAGTAAATGAGACTCAAAAGTCAATTTGTGCTATTAATCTAGATTTTATGCATGTTATTTGCAAGACTTGATTTAGAATAAAGAGGCTTATTAGTCCATTTTGCCCTGCTATGAAGGAATACCCAAGGCTGGGTAATTCATAAAGAAAAGGGGTTTATTTGGCTCACAGTTCTGCAGGCTGTGCAAGAAGCATGGCAGCAGCATCTGCTTCTGGTGAGGGCTTCAGGGAGCTTCCAGTGCAGGTGGAAGGCGAAGGCGGAGCAGACACGTCACACTGCGAGAGAAGGAGCAGGAGGGAGGAGGTGGTGCCAGGCTCCTTTAAACAACCAGCCCTTGCGTGAACCAACAAAAGAGAACTCACTCATAATCCCTAGAGGGCGCCGTGCCATTCATGAGGGATCCACCCCCATGACCCAGGCACCTTCCACCAGGCCTCACCTCCAACCTTGTGGATCGAATTTCAACATGAGATTTGGAAAGGCCAAACACCCAAACCACAACAAAAGGTGAAACAACCATTTATCTAGTTACTAAAACCCTTTCATTATGGAAATTTTGAAGTAGGTACAAAAGGAGAGGGAATTATATCCTGAACCCCCCTCCCCCATGTACATATTACCCAGATTCAGCAACTTTCAACACATGGCCAATCTCGTTTACCCTATTCCCCCATCCCTTGCACTGCAAATCCTGGGCATCGTGTCATTCCATGAACACAGAACAGCCACTCAATTTTCCTTTTACTTTATTTAAAAAAAAAATCAAGAAAGCTCTGAAGGATTTTTATAAAGTTTGGAGGGATGAATAAAATATTAGTGGTTTTGAACATTAGCTTTACTGTTCGTGGACTTTTCCTTTTGACATTTCCACTGCAGATCATGGTGGCACGGAAAGATCAGGGTGGACAGTACTGTATGTACATGGCACTGCTAAACTGTGAGTTAGGCGTTAGAGCAGACTACCCAAGGAGATTGGGGAAACTCATTAGGTATGGAGGTGAATGCTTCCTTGGTTGATTAAGACATTCGTCCTGCACAAACAAGGTGGCCTGAATTGTTGATTTTCCATGGTGCTACCAACACTCTGATTCCACACATGATTTTGACAATATTAAAGGGTCAGTGCTTGCTCATCATTGTGATGGAAAAAAATAAACCCCATGCTCAAGTTTGCAGATTGTGAACTCTGAGAGGTAGAGGAGTTAAGGACCCTCTAGTCCAATTTATAATCCAAGCCTGTCTTATGTACCTAACACCATTTTATTGGAAAATCCCAGGTGACAAATCAGATGATATCTACATGTAAAGCCTATATTACCAACAATGGAACCGCTTCCATCTGGAACCAGCCGCAGGATGTTGTTGTGGAAAAAATATTATCCGCAATTAAACTGAAGCAGGTAATGGTCAGCTTAGTAATATATTTAGATGTTTTATTATTTTTAAGTTATTTTTGCTGAGACCATCTTAAGTTATTTAGCAATTATATTATTGGTTGGTAAAAAGAACAGTAATTCTTTACTGTTAAGAAAATTGAGTGTTAATAAACCTTCCCAGAAAATTTATTCACTTTTTCTACCCTATTGGGAGCCTACTATGTCCTGATATCACACTAAGTTCTGGAGGTACAAAGACGACTAAGATGAGGTAGTTTTCTTTAAACATCTTATTTATAGATGAACCAAGAGAGAGACATAGAGTGATGCTATTCCCAAAACAGTGGGACCATGATATGGTAATTTGGGTTATGTCATGAATAACTGAGAGTTTGCTATATTGGAGGATGGGAAAGCTGATATTCCAGGCTGATGGGTGAGTATATGCAAAGGCATGAAACGTTGAAAAGTCTGGCAGTTCTATCCTAATTTTGCTGTAGCCTTCACTTAAGAAAATAAATACATTTATCATGTTCCCTTTCTTATATGTATATTTTGTGATCTTAAGGAGTACCAGAACTGCTTTCACAAGACAAAACAAAAACTTAAACAAGATCCAAATGCAAAACAATTTGAATTTAGTGAGATGTACATTTTTGGAAAATTCGAAACTTTTCATCGACGGCTTGCCAAGATAATAGACATCTTTACAACCTTCAAGACGTATTCAGTCCTGCAAGATTCTACAATTGAAGGGCTGGGAGACATGGTCACTAAATACCAGGTATTGTACTTTAAAACTGTATTTCCTATCATTATCCACAGCTACACTTTAATATTTTATGCAAATAACTATATTTAGAATGATTCAACTCATCAGTCTATAGTGTAAAATATCTCATCACCCTTTAACAATGAGGAAATTAGATTTATTTGAGAATTATGAAATGGTGCTAATGTGTTCTTTTCAGTTGTGTGGTTAAAAGAATGATTGCCCAATAGTCTAAAATTAATCACCATTAGGAAAAAGCATTTTCATTAGCAGCACAAGAAAAATGTTTAATTGTAACTTATTATTTCATTTATTTATGCAAGAAATATTTAATGAAGAATATACTGTGTCAGCTACTACTTGACACCAAGTTCTGAGTGGCATCTCAATTTTATTTGGACATATGTTAAAAAAATATAAAGAACCAGATTTTATTTTATCTCTAACATTCATAATTATTTTGATTTTTAACTATTTTATATTGTGAGGGTATCTGTGTGACTAATCTTAATTTTGAAATTGGGCACAATGATCTAACAATATCTGGAAGATTAAAAAAAAATTTACAAACAAAATGTGTTTTAAATTCTTAATGTGGATATGGTCAATTTTTTCTTGTTTGGGGACAGTGACATAAAAACTTAAATTATTTTTTGTACTTGAATTTGAAAAGGATCATATAATTAACAGCCACACATTAATTTCTGTACTCTAACACGTTAGCCCAATATAAGGAATCATTTTCATTGCTCGAGTATACCAAGTTTTGGGAGAGAAAAAGAAAGACCTTCATATAGCTGGACACATTTAAGGTGGGCCATTTGTCATCTGCAAAGTGGTTAATCTGTACTTTGAAAGTGGCAGTTTTTCAAGACAAAGAGGGAATACGTTCATTTATTTTTCAGTTTGCAAACTTATAAATCATTTTCTATTCTTAATGAAAAAATAACTTTGGAACATATGTCAAAGTTTGTTTTCAAATATGAAGTTGAACTGTATATCAACATACAGGTAAGAAGTCTGTTCTAATCTGATAAAATACTGGGAAAATTGCTTAGAAAATATAAAGCGAAATATTGGTTAACATGGACACACCAGAGGGCAGTGAGATAAAATGCGGACGATGCCTGAAGGCATAATGTAAGGATTTCACGTATTAGGGCCAACGTTAGGAGCTCAAAATGGCATCTGCAGAAAAGAATTTTGCATTTTTTGCATGGTTGTTGAGGCCCTGCCCACCCCACCCCCAGCTTCCTCCTCTGCTCTTTTCTCATTTGATAATCTTCAGACACAGGTGAGTAGTTAGCCTACTTAGGGCTTGCAGAGCCTTTTTTTTTCTGGAAAGTTCTGCCTCTGGACCATCACATGACTACTTGTTCTTTGGCCTCCAGATCTTGATTTAAATGACCCTCTCAAATCAGTTTTCTTCAACCTCTGTTTCAACTCAGTCACTCTATGTCACATTACTAGTTTTATCCCTGTCTGAAACGATCACCATTTATTTGTGACTAACATATATTCTCACCCCTGTTCTCCACTGAGTATATAAATTACCTGAGGCCAGTAACATTTGTCTGTTCTGTTCATTCTGTATCTTTAGAGCTTCCTGGCACATAATAGATGTGCCATAAATATCTGTCAAGTAAATGATTAATTAGATTAGTTTGATTAATTGGTTTAAAGGTCTCAGTTAATTATTTTACTTATTTAACTTAATGCTCTTTAGTGACCGTTAAATCCAATCATAGAGTAGGATTTCCACAGGTCCCCAGATCTTTTAAATTACTGCATTGGAATGTAGTAATGTAGCTTTTCCACGCTTCTCTAAATAAGAACTAATTTTGTAGTTATACAACATGAAAGAGTAGATTGTTTCAACTAGTAAACTTGATTCAAGAAGTTGTGTAGGTTATACACTTTTGTCTATGGAGAGATTTGAACTGATGTTTAAATGGAAATGACTTTGAAGAGGAGACTGTGGAAGGAGTCCCAATATTCTTCATAAAAATTACATGCCTCTGTCAACAGTGTGGGCACCTGAGTTTGAGAATGGCTTAGTACCTGGTTAAGAATGATCACAGAGCATTATAGCTCATTATTCGGAGCAAACAAAACTTCTGATAATAGTATTTTCAAGGAGATGAACTGCCTCATTTGTACTTTCATAGTCACAGACTATGAAAGCTTTGCAGGGCACGAGGAAGCAATTTATTCTAGAGAGGTTTTAAGTGGTAGATTGTGGTTGGACGCTTTAAGGCATTTGAGGCTTGGACGATAGTAATTTGTCTGTAGATATCATAACGTAATTATTTTCTTCCTACGTTGTTTGTGTTCTGTTAAAGCCTTATTTATTTTCTGAGAAGATTTAAACTTCTCAACAAAAATATTTTAGTAAATTCTATGCTGGCCCTCTCTTTTATTATTTCAGATATGATTAACAAGACATTTTTAGAGAGAACGCCTCTCTTAATTTTCAGATGTGGTTTTTACTTTATTTTTTCAAAAATACATAAAACCTCATGAAAATGGTTTCTTTGAATGCAGTATGGAAACATTATACTGCCTATAAAATAGTAAGCACTAAGCAATGTGAGTGATTAAAGAAATAGAGTTTCTGTTAAACTGATTTTTTTGGGAGTTAGGGTATAGGTTCTGCATTTAAGGGTCATATTTAGTTAAGTAAAAAGAATATTGAAATATTATCTTATTTCTTTCATAATATTTCAGG
>RJWJ010045485.1:0-11740 GCA_004363605.1 Indri indri
CAGCTAATAACCAAATGGATCAATTATATTAAATAGGCAAAACTTTTCAGTTTGGCCACTAGAGGTCCCTTTGTGCATGTCTGATGTTCAACTTTCCACGTAAAGGTTTCACTCCACGTCCTATGTTTACTAGAATTAAAATCTTCAAAGCTTTGGTCTCTTTACCTTTCCCTCCCTGAAAATTCTTGATGGTAAACTTTGAGCTCTAAAATATAGATATAGCTTTCACATTAATATTATAAATTAATCACTGCACTACCCATGTACACGTGCTTTTCTGGAAAAGATTATAAAGGATGCAAAAACATTCTCAGTTCCCTGGGAGACATTTTATACCAGGAAATATTTTTATTCATGCATTGTATTCACTTAAAACCAGGCACAGTAAAAGTCATTAATTATTCATAAACCAGATGAACGAGTCTATGCCCAGCATTTGAAAGATGAGCTATGTTTTCTACCACTGCCATATGTCAGCAATCCTATTCTAAAAAGGGAAGGGTTAAAAACCCTTCTTATTGCAACCCATTTGTTCAAAGCAATGTCTACCCTCTCTTGGTATGAGGCTTGGCGATTTCTTTTACTTTCAGGGTAAGTGATTTGTCACGTAGGGAGTTTCTGTGTGTAATCTTCGGAAGAGAAACCAAAAAAGTGTTTTCCCCCCTTAACTCTGGCCCAGAGAATTGTGTTAGATTACTGACTTAATGAACTGCTTGCTCATTTTCTATGGAAAAGAATAAACATGTTCTGAACCTCAGAAGATGTCAGATGCTGAAAATGTAAAGTATTATTTTTAATGGCCATTTTCTAAATATGGCTCCAGATCAAATATTACTAACTGAATTTTCTAATGTTTTGCAACAAGAGACTATAAATCTACTTCACATAATTTCAATTTTAAGGTCTTATCAGCATGGCTATTAGAAGCAGGCTGAAATAAAATCCTTGGGGAAAATTTACCAGCTTCTCCTCAAGGTGAAAATCCAGGTGCCGGGTCAAGGAAGTTTATCAACAAAAGGAGGATACAGGAGGGGTAAAGAAGGATGGAGGTAGGAAAAAAAAAAAAGACTAACCCTTCTTTCCAGTAGATAGAATCAAACTAGGCTCTTTGGCCATCTGTGTTTTTAGAAGACATGTTTATCATAAATAAAAAATGTGCTTTTACTGATTGTTTCAATTTGTGTTACTACACAAAGCATAAGTTTAAAAATATTGAATGATTAACAGTAAAGGGAACTCATAATTGTTACTATCGTCCTTAGTATTATTAACAGGATTATGCCAAAAAAGCGAATTCATAATTAGTACCCATTAACATAACTGATCTCTTAGGACTCTTTTAATTTCTTGTTTAAGTGGTATTTCAAAATTAAGTTGTAAAGCACTTCTTGTAATGGAACCAAATAGATCCTGCATATAACGTCTTTAGAGAGTATGACGTCTACCAGTGATACGGCTTTATTATTCTCAGAATGGAGAGCACAAGCCTGGTTTCCTCATCTGATTGCTGCCTGTGCTGCCTCTGTACGTTGCCGATTCTGTGGGGCCACGTTCTAAGTCTTCATCAACAGGTCTGCACACCGCTCCGTGACTAGTTCACTGTGTCACACACCTAGGACCTGCCATTGTTTTACATTAACTTCCTAGGATGGGGTTGGGCTAGGGGATCACAGATAATTGCCGCCCTCTTCCTCCCCTCGTTCTTGCCTGAGCCGCCTAGGACTCGTGCCCGCGTCCAGCGATGCGCAGGTCCGGCGGGGAGCGGCGGCGGACCCGGCACGTGACTGGCACGGAGCCGCCCGGGCCGGCGGCCGGGATGCGGACGGCGCTGACGTCGTCTTCACCCACAAGCCTCCGCGCTGAGAGCCGGAAGGGGCGTGCGGGGCCGGCGGCCGCTGGGAGGTCGGGGCGCCTCCTGGACCCGACTGCGGCGCCGCCGGCCTTCTGCTGGCAACCGGGGTCTCCGCACGACCCTCACACCGCGGCCGAAACGGGGGCTATCCCCCAGGCTTGAGTCTTAAATCGCCGCCGCGGTTCCGGATGCGGACCCTCGTGGAGGGCGCGTCTCTGACAGCTGTCGGACGGCGTCGGAGTGGCTCGGCTCGTGCGGGTCTCCCGCACCGGGACCCGCCTGCAGCCTCTTTCTAACGCCCGGAGTGGCAGCGCGGTGTCGCTCTGAGGACCCCCAGTGGCGCTCAGCGCGTGCTGTTATCGAATAAGTACCAAAGACCACGCACGAGCGCGGGCTGACCGCGCAGGCCCCTCTCTCCCGTCTCCCCGCCTCCTGGTTCTGCGGTCCTACCCTCCTGCGCACCATCCCTCCGGCCTCGGCCTCGGCCGCGCGCCCTCGGCCGCCCCTCCTCTGCGCCCCGCGGACGGGCTTCCTCCTCCGGCCCCCCGCGCCCCAACCCGGACTGCATTTCCCGGCAGGCGCCGCGGCGCACGGCCAATGAGGGCCCGAGGATTTGGCGGCGGCGGCGCCCCGAGAGTCGGGGTGGGGGGGCTTTGTGCGCGGCGGCGGCGGGCGCGGGCGGCGGGCGCGGGCGGCGGCGGCCAGCGCGGAGGCGGAGGCCGAGGGGACCGTGCACAGGTCGCCGCGGAGAGGCGTGCGGATTCCAAGCCGAGCCCCGAGGACCCCGCCGCCCCGGTCCGGCCGTCAGCAGCTGGCTCCCCTCCGGCAGCGGCGCTGCGCGGCGACCCCCGCTCCCCCGCTTCCCTTCCCACCCCATCTCCCGCAGCCTTCCTCTGCCCCGCAGCACGCCCGGCCCGGCCCGGCCGCGGCCCTCCTCGGTGCCGGCCGCCATGGCAGAGGCGTCCGGCGCGGGGAAAATCTAGCCGGGGGATTTCATGCGGCCTAGCTTGGTTCCGTCCGCTCCCCCCGCGGCCCCGGCGGCTGCTCGTGCCCCAGCCCCACTCCGGGCCTCCGTGTGTCTCCTGTGATCGTACTGACACGGCCGGGGGGTTAGAATGGAACAAACTGAAGGTAAAGTGCGTGAGCGTGTGTGTGTGCATGTGTGTATGTGTAACGCAAGGAAGGGCTGAGGGGGAACGACGGGGAGGGGGCGGCCTCGGATGGGGCACGGGAGGACCCCCGCAGGAAGGAGAAGCGGGTGGCCTGAGAGGGTTCGGGGGAGTCTTGAAGGAGGAGCAGATGGCAAGGTGGGGGGTGTGGAGGGAATTGGGGGGTGGGGCAGGGGAGGTAGGATGGGGGTAAGAGATGGAGTGGCGCTGAGCTGGGAATTGGGAGTAGAGGTGGGATGGGGGCGGGGATAGAGACGGGAACGGGGGAGGAGCAGGGAAAGAGGAGAAGAGTTAGATTTGGAGAAGATTAGGGACCTGGGTGGACTGAGAAATAGGGAGGTTTGGGGTGGAGTGGGGGAACTAAAGTCTGGGGGAAGGGAGTAGAATTTGATGGAGGAATGGGGCACCTTATGGGAATCAAGGGAGAAATGAGGGAATGGCAGAGGAGGAAAAGGGATGAGAAATGATTGAGGCAGGACGCAATGGGAGGATAGGAAACAGCCGCAGGAAACTGGGAGACGTAGGATTGGGTTAGGGAAGGAAATTAACTGAATGTTGGTAGGGATGAGAACGAGCGACTTAGCATCACGGAGTGGGAGGAAAAGAAGGGGATGGGGGTTGTTAAAGTGTTAGGAAGGAAGCCTTTTGTTCCTATATTTGTGTGTATTCTGTGCCTTTTCTTTCAAGACTAGAGAATAGAGAAGCTAGTGGTTATGGGATTGTGATTGTTGTGAAATGGGGAGGTGTGGGTTTTACTGTTTGGAGGGAGGAGGAGATGTGTTTGTGTTATGGTTGGGAGACAGGGAGAGACATGGCCATAATTTGATGGTTTTGGTGAGGGAGTGAAGACTGTTCGGATTTAAAGGGGGCAGGGGCAGCCATGTTTGCTGCCAGGCGCTGCAGTGTAAATAAATCCCTTTTCCTCTCCGACAGCAGCATGAACCTGGAAGGGGCTGGTTCAGATTGTCAACCCCCTTTCTTTCTAATCATGAGCTCTTTTCCCCTTGCATCTTGGGTCATTTAAAATTATTCATAACCACCAAAGGAGATAGTGATGTTTTCCATCCTGTGTGTTTTGCTGCTTTTCTCCCTCTCTTTCCCCTCTTCCTTCTGGTTGCAAACAAGGCATGCTGATGAACTGCAGTGTAAATTTAACCCTTCTTGTATATTTAAAACTAGATTATTACTAGCTGAAGGAATTATTACTACTGTACTATTTCAAACATCATCATGAAAAGTCATTTACATATTGAAAATTCATTTGTTTCAGAAGTCCCAAAGCAGTCAACATGTTTTCTGCAATTCTTTAAGTAAACAAGGAAATTGCATCGGTTATTTTACTTGGGCCTCTGCTCTTGGCAAAGCACTGTGTGGGGGTGAGAAGGGGTAGGAAGATCTGCTTGTGGTAGCTTATCTGCTTGCTGTATTTTGAATGTTGAAAAAATTAGAAATGTGTGTGTTTTAAAATAATGTTTCTGATAGCTCTTGCTTTATAGGTGATGGGTGTGTTAAGAATAGTGTTTTCTTTTTTCGTAAACTCTTCCCCATCCCGTCCCTTTGCTTTCATGTAGCTAGCTCAATACAATCTCCAAATGCCAGTTCAGCACAGTGCAATGATCTATGAAGTAGGCATGCAATTCTTAGAACCTCATTGAGGTGCCAGGGTTGTTTGTTTTGGGGGTTTTTTTTTTTTTTTTTTGGTGGAAGTTCAGGTCACTCTCAGGAAAGCTACTGTAACTCTTCAGTGTATTCAAATGTAACTACTTGTGCAATTTGAAATGGTTACTATTTTAAAGGTTTACATTCTGACAAACTTAGATAAATTGGTATTCAGTGGAGCCTCTTTTATTTTCATATTGGAAAAGGTTAAATGTGTGTGACCGTTTGTCTCGTAATTGGGATAACCCAAACTGTAATACGTCACATTGATATTGAAACCATTCTCCAATACCAAGAAGACCTGTTAAAATTGTAATGTGGTGGACTCAAGCCAGTTGTACTACATATCGATTTGATCTACTTTAATGTCAACATTCTCTCAGTTGTTATATAGAAGCTTAGGATGTGTTTTTGGTTTGTTAGGAAAATTAAATTGAATATTGTTAGAGTGATACTTTATGAGAATGTGTTTACTATAAAAGCCAGATTTACAACTTGGAATATTTTGATTTGATAATATTCAGCCTCAGTTTTTTTTTTTTAATTCTGTGAGGAAAAGTTCCATTTAAAAAAGCCATTCATCGTGCTTTTTTGGAATTTATTTTTATGGAAATTTCATTTTTATATCTCCCACTTGATTGACATGTTATTTGTAATTAATTGGCAAATTATGTGCACAACTATCAGTACCAAAAAGAGGAAAATGAGCAATCATTGTATATTAAAAAATATTTTAAAAGTTGGAAGCTTGAATGGCTTTAAAAAATGTATTTTTATGTATTCAGCATTCTGTAAAGATTAGAATCCCCTACCCAGCCATCATAAGTATTCTGGTTCCTTGGACAGGTATCCATGTAATGAAAAAGGCTACTCTCGTTAGGTGACACTTAAAACCCAAACTTTGCCCTGATTACTGTGTTCACCAGCCCACCTGTTACCTGTGATAGCTTTTTTAACCTTAAATTAACAGGTGCCCTCTCTTATGCTGATCAGATTGCATGAGTTTTGGATAAAGGAAATTGATCGTCTGTGAGATTGGTGATCATTGCATGAACTGTCAAATCTGATTCAAAGACAGCTGTTTTTGGAGTCTGTAGTAATATTCATAATAATCCCAATAATAGCTGCTAACACTTGTCCACTCACAATGTGCTGTGCTAAATGCCTTATATGCATGATTTCCTTTTATCCTCTCAACAGTTTTAGGAAGTTAATACTTCCACTCCTTTTTACAGATGGGGAAACTGAGGTTAAGTAACTTAATAACATCACATGGATGGTAAATAACAAAGCCAATATTTGAGCCCAGGTCTTGTCTAATTATAGAACCTTTACTTTTAGTTTCCTTTCTCTTTCTGTCTTTTGTCTTTCTCTTTCTGTTTTTCTTTTCTTTTTTTTCGTTTTGGAGACAGGAGGGTCTTGCTATGTCTCCCAGGCTGGAACGCCTGGGCTCAAGTGATCCTCATGCCTCAGCCTCCTGAGTAGCTAGGACTACAGGTATGCACCACCTCACCTAATTTTTTCATTTTTATTTTTTATAGAGACAGGGTCTCGTTTGATACGTGGCCCAGGCTAGTCCTGAACTCCTGGCTTCAAGCGATTCTTTCACCTTGGCGTCCCAAAGTGCTGAGATTATAGGTGTGAGCTGCCACACCCAGCCTACTTTTAGTTTCTTTTTAAAAATTATAAAAGTAATACATGTTCATTATTTTTAAAGTTTTCAAATATTACAGGAGGCTAAGACATTTAAAAAAAAAAGTTAGCATTCCTCATTCCTCACCGATAACCACTTTGAAGTTTCTTGTGTGTCCTTCTAGAAAATTTCTGTGCATATATACGTAAATGTCTCTTAAAATACCAGTGGAGTCATACTATCTGCATTTTGCTTTTTAGTTTTAGCAGGATATCTGGGACATGGTTTTAAATTAGTACATATGGATCCACAGCTTTTTTTGGAAAGGGTCATGTAGTATTACATTGTTTGGAATGTTGATTAACATTTAGGTTAACAGGTTTTTGCTATTATAAGTAATGTAGTTAATCCTCAATTCAGTTCCTAACAGCCTGTTTAAACGGAAGAGAGATAGCCCAACTACTTTATTTTTACAAGAGAGAAAACTGAGGCCTTTAGAAGTTAAGTCCAAGGTTTTGGTTGCAAACCTGTTACTTGGCTCTTTATTCCACATCATATTCTTCCTTTCTGTGAAAGTATTTCGGCTGTCTATGAAAGCTCAAGGTGAGGCACATTTAGTATAATGAGTTGGAGGGGAGTAGGTTAAGTTGCACTGAGGCAAGGGATCTTGCTTGTCTTTCTTCATACTTTGTTCACCATGTTGTACCTATAGCGTATGCACAAAATATTTTAACATGCAACAATGAATTGTGTCCAAGTTATCTTCAAGTTTGTGCTTTTGTAATCAAGTGGTGTTTGGTGGGATTTTTCATCTATGAATAAACTTCTCAATGAAATAGGATAGGAAAGACATGAAAAAAAAAATCAGAGGTTTATCACGGTCCTGGAAAGAAAATTGAGACATTGGTAAATTTTGAAAAGTGAGCTAAAAATACCTAATTGAAAACAAGTTCAAAAAAATCTTAGCAGGCATTGTTGACTACTCTGTGTAAACATTTTTTTTTTTTGTCTGTCAAGAAGAAAATGGGTTACCATGGATACTTATTCATTGGGTTCCTTTAAAACAAAAAGATAGTCATGTCTGTTGTAGACACTTAAGATGTTAAAATCATTAAAGTTTTAAAAAGATCTAGAATTTAATATCTACGCATAAAATCTGTTTCTCAATACAATGCTGTTTTTAGTTTTACTTTAAACAACAAAAAAGCAGTCTATTAGTTTTTTGAAAGAGCAACTAAGATGATTTATTCCTTTGTTAATAAACATTCCCAACATGTGAGTTTTAAAAGAGTGGTGAGCTTTATTTCTGCAGGCTAATCTTTTTATAAACAGTAGTAAGGGTAAATTTAAGAAATTGATTATACTATGATTTCCTAACATTTTTTAAAAGCTTACAATTTTTTTTATTTTTACTGTTGACCTTAGTATGTAATATGTACTTTAAACATTTCTGTAGTATGTTGTACCTTCACAGTGTGGCATGAAAAGAAGGTGAAAGGTATATTTTAAATTTTGTGAATTTGGAGGATGTTCAGTTTTTACTAAATGGATGTGTGTTGTTACTCCTAAAGTACATCTGCGTATCGACAAGATTTTGAATTTGAAGAAGCTCTTTGAAAAAGGATTCTTATTTTTAAATTTTAGATGTGGGCCTTTATCGTCATTAACTGATCTACAGTGATAACTCCTCCCCCTTTCTTATTACTAGGGTCCCTTTTCCATTTAGATTGAGGGCTCTATTGAGGAGAAAGTGAATAGGGAAATGAAAATTTTTTATGTTTGTATAGTTTCCATTTTAATCATATGTAACACTGAAAGATAAAATATTATCTAATAATACGTCACATTTATATGGCATCTTCTGAGATGTTTGATAGAATTCCCACACAATAACTTCACTTTTTTTAAAATGTGAAATTGGAAAGCTTAAGTTAAATAATAACTTAATCTAAAGATGGGAAATTTGATATTTCAGGGACTCCTCAGGTCAAATAGACTGTCATGTTAAGTAGAATAAGGTTTTCATGTTTCAGTATGATTACTTTAAAACATTTATTTATTTACTTAAAGCCAGTGTCTCCCTATGTTGCCCAGGCTGGACTTGAACTCCTGGGCTCAAGCAATCTTCTTGTCTCAGCGTATCTGAGTAGCTGGGATTACAGGCACGTGCCACTGCGCCCCACTCAGGATGATTACTTAAAAAAAATTTTTTTTAAAACAGTGTCTGTGTCCTGAATTTTTCTTCATAGCGTATATTATCCTTGTTTTAATAGATAATTAAACATTAAATAGCAAGTATTTTTCTACCATAGAACATGCTTTTTCTTATTTTGCTGGAAGTTATATGCATACTTCCTAAAATGTATAGGTATTTTAAATTTAAGAAATGGGATTTTGTGGTTAAAACAAAATTTAGTTTATCAAATTGATTTGAGAGTAAGAAGATCATATGCAGACTTGCCTAGAGGCATTTTGGCCATAGCTGAGACAATATTGTGTCTATTGAGTCTTGTGTTATATAACCTCTCTTAGTTGAGGAGTCTGAAGAAAGCTGTATGGGCCGGTGTGCAGTGGCTCACGCCTGTAATCCCGGCACTTTGGTAGCTGAAGCGGTAGGATCACTTGAATCCAGGAGTTTGAGACCAGCCTGGGCAACATAGCGAGACCCCCCATCTATATAAAAAATAATAAAAATTAGCTAGGTGTGGTGGTTGGTGTGTAGTCCCAGCTACTCAGAAGGCTGAGGCAGGAGAATCACTTGAGCCCTGGAGTTCGAGGTTACAGTGAGCTATGATCACATCACTGCACTCCATCCTGGATGACTGAGCGAGACCCGGTCTCTAGGAAAGAAAAGAAAGCTGTATGTAAAAAAAGAAAAGCTTTAAAAATGGGCATTTCAAAGCCTTTTTAAAGTCGTGAAACATGACATATAAATCATATAAAACCTAAATGTACAGTATAAACAAATAATTAGAAAGTGAATATCATGTAGCTATCACCCAGGTAATAAACCCATTAAGAAAAGCTGCAGAGACAGCCTCATTGGTTTAGCTGGTATTGCCTTGGTGGTAGTTGACCTTTAGGGATAATAGTATACTGATGTCCCAGTTTTTGGTTTTTTTTTTTTTTCAGTCATAAGAACCTAAAAAATTCATAACCGTGAGGGGTCAGCAGATATAAAAATGGAATAACCAATTTTTAATTGTTACTGTCAAAAGAAATATCTGGACAATTAAAAAAACCCAGTTTAACATTTAGCGTAGACATTTAGTGATTTGTGATCATAGTGCTTTATTGAATAACAAAAAGTAATACTGAATCTTACAGCAAAGTGCCATTTTATATATAGTATTTATTTAGAGTTCATCTCTGTTGCTGTTTTTGGTAAGCTTCAATGACTGTTAGTTTTAGATTAATATGTGAACTCTAACATGACTTTTGCTTAGAATATGTCAATTTGCCTATGTTGTTAATTTCCTCGCTGAAGTATCTTACGTAACAAAAACTAGTTTGACACTTTTGCTTTGACCGTAGTGTAACCACTCAGAGTAAAAACCTGAGAAATGATCAGTAGTGACAATCTATGTTTGACCCTGCATTCTTGGTACCTCTTGAATCTTAACCTTTTCTGTGATTTGGTCAAGTGAACCAAATTTCTTTTGAAGCTAGAGAAACTTACTGGATTGTGCTTCCCTGGCCATCTGGATTATTTTCACATTTTGGAAAGGTTAAATGTTGACTTTTGAGGATTATGATAGCAGAAAAAGTTGAATGCTTTTTTTTTTTTTTTTGATTACCTGCTGAATGCAGTCTATTTGCATAAACCTTTGCAATATGGACTTTGAAAAAGACATTTTTATGACATATCTGCATGTATAAATTAAAGTCTTTATTTGGTTATTATAATTTTGTCACTTTAAGCTGTCTCCCCTTTTTATGATCTCTGCAGGATCCAGATGCATTAGAATATAGAATATTTCACATTAGATTTTGGTGAAAAACTTTTCATTGTGCTTTACTGTATCCTTGAATTCCTTTGTGTAGTGCAATAAGCTGTTTTTTTTTTTTATTCTCATTAAAGTTTAAGCTACTTTTTCTCCTGCAAGGATGATAAATAATTATTTTAAATCTTGAAGTAAACATATATGTTGACTTTCCCTAGATGTGTATACACGATTTGATATAATTATTTTTAAAAAATAAGGTAATTTGGCTGTGTGTATGAAGTACAGTTAATATGCTTTTAGTCACCTGATGCTTTCTGTGTTGTTACCACCTGTACATTTAGCCTCGATCATTAGAATTTATTTTATTGGGTGATAGAATTAGGTAAAGCGTTGAAATGTATATATGTATGCATACACATAATACCCCTAAGAAATGCCAGTGACCTGATTAGATTTAATTTAATTTAATTTTTTGATTTTATTTGTTTATTTATTTATTTGAGACACAAAGTCTGTCTCTGCTGCCCAGGCTAGAGTGCAGTGACCTGATCATAGCTTATTGCAGTCTTGAACTCCTGTGCTCAAGCAATCCTCCTACCTCAACCTGCCAAGTAGCTGGTACTACAGGCATGCACCGCCACACCCGGCTATTTTTGTAAAATTTTTTGTAGAGATGGGGTTTCACTATGTTGCCCAGGCTGGTCTCCAACTCCTGGCCTCAAGTAATCCTCCTCCCTTGGCCTCCCAAAGTGCTGGAATTACAGGTGTGAGCCACTGTACCATATTTTATTTTTTAATGGGAAATTTGAACTTTTCCAGAGTGGCTGCTAGTTTTGCAATAACATTTATTGTGTTTAAATTATGCAAGGATTGTTTATTATAGAGAAATTAAAAACCAGTAATGTATAAAGAAAATTAAAATCACCTAAATTCCTATCAGCTGGAAGTAACTACTATTAATATTTTGTTCCATATTCTTCCAGTATTTTTCTTACATATATGTGTATTGTTTTTTTACAGAATTGGAGTCATACATTCATATTATTTTTAACATGTTTTATTTATTATGAAATAAATATTTTTGAGATCGTGATTTTAAAAATGAATGTATATTTCGTTATGCGGGTGTGCTAGTATCTGCTTACCATTTCCCTCCTGGTGATCTTTTAGGCACCAGTAAGAGGGTGCCTATATATTTGGGATATTATAATTTGATGAACATCCTTACATATTAAAAATCTGTGTTACTGTGATTATTTCATTAAAATAAATTCCTAGAAGTAGAATTACCTAAAAGATATGAACGTTTCAAAGGCTTTTGATACATATTTTAAATTGTTCTTTTTAAAAAATATTTTAATTAGTTTATTGAGATATAATTCACATACTATACAATTCACCCATTTAAAGTACATAATTCAGTGGTTTTTAGTATAGTCACAGAGTTCTATAGTCATCACCACAATCAATTTTAGAACAT
>RJWJ010045486.1:0-11728 GCA_004363605.1 Indri indri
TGTGGTTTCTAATACCAATAACTAATAAAAGGAAACAGGTCTCTTTAGAAAAATAGCTGAAAATATGATCAGGATGGAAAATATACAAGATAATCCTGGAACATCTTATAGTGCCAGAAAGTATGAAAGTGTTCAAAAAACAAGGAAGAGAAAAATCCATAATGATAGTGATATGCACGGTAAAACAGAGCTACATAAAAGAACTCCCAATGACTCAATCTGTAACAATTTGGGCAGCAAAATAAATAAAATAATATTAGATTATACCCCAAAGTATAAAGTAAATATCCATGAGTCCATACTAATATAAATGAATGAATGAATGAATAAATGGCATTTAATAAACAAATATTCTATTCAGAAGGATTCTAAATAACTTACATAGATGACATCAGTGAAATGGAGCATAACTCCACTCCTTAAGTGTGGACTAGACATAGTCGCATTGTTGCAAAGTGTTATAGTATGGTGTATCTATGGAGGGTTGGTGAAAAAGTAACAAACACTTCATCACGTCAGCCAGGTAACAAAAGTCAATTTCATCAGTGATATGCTATATTGATGGCATATATCATGCCAAGGGATGTGGAATAGTACTTTACCTGTGTGAAATTCCTTCCTAAAACCATAACCTTAGTATAATAATAATTTTTAAAAATCATAAAAATCCCATGTGAGGGACAGAAACTTTATAGCCTTCCACAGAATCGTTAAGGTAATCAAAGACAAGGAAGGTCTGAGAAACTACAATAACAAAGAGGAACCTGAGGAAACATGACTATTAAGTGTAATGTAGTATCCTGAATGAGGTGCTGGAGCTGAAAACAGCATTAGGAAACATTTCAGGAAATCTGAATCAAGTGTGGAATGTACATATTAATAATATGTTAAAATTAGTTTGTTAATTATAGAAAGTACAATAATTACATGTTGTTAATAATAGGGAAAACTGGATGTGAGATAATCTGAAAATCTCTCTGTTAGCTCTCAACTTCTCTGTAAATAAAACTTTTCTAAAATATAAATTTTATTTTAAAAAATTACAGTAAGATTTCCAATGTAATAGCAGCACTGTGATACTAGCTTTCAATCCCCCACTGTTTCATTTCTGTAACCCTGTGGGCATAGCCTCTGCACCTCTGTTCAGAATTTTTCCGTCCTCATTTTAATAATTTTTCCAACATTCTCTAGATGATCACAATCTTAATACAATAGGAACAAAGTTTTGAATTGTGTCTTCTGTATTAATTATCTCATAAAACCCTTTGATTAAAAAATAAGCATAAACGGCATGTCTTAGTGATAGTTATACACAATTTAGCCAAAAGAATCTAAAAAGAGTAGAAATAGGACAATAACCATCTATTTTTCTTGGGTGAGAGAATAAAATCTTAAAATATGGCAATAGACTAGCATGTTCTATGATGCCTACTCCTAATCTGAGCACCCTTAGAGGCTGATAAGTTATTGGGGAGGTGCTATTTAAAGTAAAATTGTAAGTAATGAGCCTATGAAAACAATGAATTTACCTTTGAAAAGGTGATATAGACCAACTAAAGGCTACATTCATACTTTCCTTTGCAGTAGAAATCATTTAAACTCAACATGGTGACACTAGTTGTTTTTTATTAGTGGCAAACTCTAATGGTAGTTTTATATGCATTTGATTAATGACAAATTAAATTACACATCAAATGTAGTTTAATTGAAATATATGATTCATCACAGAAGATAATTGTCATTCTATATGATAGTAGAATGGTTTATAATATTGCCTAAAATATGAAGATCATCAATAATCTGTTAAACCAGAATTTGCTGCTTTTAGAAATGTTATTTTAGAGACAATTATTATGGACCTATTAAATACCTAAGGACTAAGGGCTTCATAGGGTATAAAAACCAGTAAGGTAAAATCTGCATCTTCAAAGTATTTTACTTGTTAGTTTAACGGTGGAGACAGGAGGCAGTGAAGAGATGAAAAGCAGACAAAACCATCACCATAAACTAGTGTAACCACGGTAAGTAACATAAAATAGGAGGAATCTAGAGGATGAAAGAAGATAAATCTCCATACATCAAGTGGCATCATTTATAGAACTGATATAAAGCCAGAAATAGAAAAAGAGGTAATAGCATATAGAATGAATCAATGAGCAAAATTCTTAGTCTTAAGGTTCTCATTGTCAATAAAGGATGCGGGTTAGGGGGAAAGATAAATTGTGATAAATTGTAATAAAGAATGAGAAGCCATAAGAAAAAAGATGCTGATTATAGATTAACAGACTGCTTGGGAAAGTTGGGAAGCATGTTGGATTGAGAAGACAGCATTTTTTTGGTAGATTTGAAACTATGAGATGGAATTTGTCAAAGAATTTAACATTACGAATGGAGAAACAAAAAGTTTCAACAGTGTCTTAGCAATGTAGAAAATTTTGCATTGGATATGTTAGTGACATGATGGAGATAGCAATGAAAAGTTAGCTGGAGTAAGGTTTTGAAAGTCTGTGAGGAGGTGCACATTAAACCTGGCTCAGTTTCAAATACAGATGAGAAAGGAGAATCAAGTTAGATTGTAGTTACTCACGACTTTTTTTTAATAACAATTTAATAAGCAAGCCATACAAAGTATACTTACAAGGTCAAGACTGCAAATAAGTCTGTTAGGCACCTGTTATTTTCTCCTTTGTTTCATGAGAAGGCTTCCACTGCAAATTACTAAAGAAATCTCTATAGAGTGAGGAATCTGTCAAAGCTAAGGAACACAGACTCCATTAGGATGAAGATTTGGTCCCATCAGCAATAAAGGGTCTATCTAATTACCATATGAGATTTTGCTCGTTGAGCTGCAGTTAAATTTATTTTAGTTCTATTTTTTAGTACCCTGTTGGGACTCATATAGTAGGCTGGCTATATCGCCCTACTGGACATGATGCCAATTTAAGGCATACAAATATTATTTAAAATTCTATCATCAGAGCAATATAATATAATTTGATCAGTTAGAGATATAGTGGAATGGCCAATTTTATCTTCCGGTAAGACAATGTAGGCAGTGCGATCTACTATTAATAATTGGAAATGGAGCAGGGGAATAGACTGATGACAGTAAAGAGATGCTGTAATCACCAAAATACATAATGGAAAGATCCAAATTAAGGCAGTGGAGGTGGGAATGAAGAAGGTGGATGCAAAAAGTTAATGAACATGTGAATAAAAAGGAAGAGAATAATCTTTCCAGTTTGAGGAAATTGTTGGCAAAAATCATCTAGACATTGGCCTAGGCAAATAATTTACAAGAACTCAAAGGCAAATACAGCAAAAACAAAAATAAATAAATGAGACTTAATTAAAATGAAGATTCTGCATATAAAGGAAATAATCAACAGAGTTAATAGATGATCTACAGAATGGGAGAAAATATTCACAATGTTTTCATCTGATAAAGAGCTAACATTCAGAATCTACAAAGAATTCAAATCAGCAACAAGAAAACAACCCCAATAAAAAGTGTGAAAAAGACATGAACGGAAGTTTTTCAAAAGAAGACACACAAAAAGCCAAGAAATATATGAATATATGCTCAAAATTCCCTCACTAATCATCAAGGAAATGAAAATTAAAACCACAATGAGATAACTACCACCTTACCCTGTTAGCATTGCTATTACTAAAAAGTCAACAAACAATAGATGTTGGGGGCGATGCAGAGAGAAAGGAATCCTTATACACTGTTGGTGGGACTGCAAATTAGTACAACCTCTTTGGAAAATGGTATGTAGATTCCACAAAGAAATAAATGTAGACTTACCATTTGATCCAGCAATCACACTAGTACATATCTACCCAAAGGAAAAGAAGTTATTTTATCAAAAAGACACCTTCACTAGAATGGTTATCACAGCATAATTCACAATTGCAAAGATGTGGAATGAACCCAAGTGCCCTTCAATTCATGAGTGGTTAAAGAAAATGTAATACACACACACACACACACACACACACACACCCCATAGAGTACTACTCAGCTATAAAAAGGAATGACATAATGTCTTTTGCAGCAACTGGAATGGAACTGGGAGACCATTATTATAAGTGAAGTATCTCAGAAATGGAAAAACAAACACCACGTGTACTCTTTAGTAATCGGGAGCTAAATGATGTGCACACAAGGGCACAAACAAATGCAAATGACATTAGAAACTAAGAAGGGGGGAGGGTGTGAGGGAGTGAAGGGTAAAAACTTGCCTATCAGATAAAATGAACTCTATTCTGCTTATGGGCACACTAAAAGCCCCCACTTAAGCATTATACAAGATATCCATGTAACAAAAACTTTTGTACCACCTTAATATTTTGAAATAAAATAAATGAAAAAATCCAAATAGTAGAAATACTACAGCTTTCATTTCACAGGTGAGAAAAAAATGCACACAGGCATTAAATAAATTATACAAGCAAGAAGTCATAATCATTAGGAAATATAGGATTGGGAGAGGGATTTTCAGGAAGTACATTATTGGGAATTCTGAATATCTATTTGAATATCTTATTTAACAATTTATGTCCTCAAATTTGGATCAATGATTTAGAACACATTCATTGTTATAGATTGATTTTGCTTTCATAATGCAACACATATTACACAGCATAATTATAGTAGATGCTAAAGTCTTTCCACATCCAAAAATAAGTAAAAGTTAATATTTGTTTCATTGTCCCCAAATACCTTTCTCAAATAATCTTAATTAGCAAAGTCTAATTCTATTCTTTTACTTTTCTCCAGTCTTAAAATAAGCAACCCTATTAAGATCATTGCACTAAAAATTTTTTAAAAAATAATCACTTCATTAGGAATATTCAGCCATTCATGAAGTATTGAAATATGGATAACGACTGGAAGCTGTCAGTAAAATCATCATCTGTCCCCAATTAATACTGATATATTACAGTAGGGATGTCTTTTAATGATCACATTACTGGGAAATTATTGCTACTCATATAATTTGTCCTTATAATCATGTATTTATCAAAGATACAAAAGACTAATATCCCAGGAGGCTTATTATAATCCTTCTTCTCTTGATTTTTAATTGGTGAAGAAGACAGTTTTTCCATTTTTTTTCCCTGAAAAACCTACTGGGTTTTCATCAACAGAAGTATCATTTAAAATTATGCAGTTGTCATATACATAAATCCCCATTTTTAAAGGGCAGAAAATAATATGCCAAAATGAAGAACCACATTAAAGCATTATTTTGTGCTCTGTGAAATCATAATCAAATCAAATAAAAATTATTTATTAAATATCTATAGATGCAAGGCAATCTATTAACCACTAAATTTAAATAGCACTAAAATAATAAGATAAAGGTACATAATACTAGGAAACAAGTTGTATGTATTCCTTTTATTGTCTCCACAATTATTTGCATGAACTTGTACAAACTTAAGTAACTCCAAATTATTAGATAACATACTTTAATTGCATAATTGTAATTTTTCCCCTGCCTTCCCCAAAATGTGGCAAAAATCTTTAGAAAGACAGAACCTTAAAATACAACCTTTTATAAGTCCTTTCAGGGTCCCCACTCTCAGTTCTAATAACTGGGTTTATCTTGTGACTGGGTATGCCAACAAGTTTGGCACCCATTGTGCTCACAATAACTTTCGCATGCTATTGCAGGTTGGTGGAGTAAAGTTATTCCCTCTTCACCCTACTCTCCTCTTACCTTGCACTCCCTACACTTTGAAAGTCGCTATATCCAGTCCACACTAAGGAAAGGGAGAGGGGATAGATACTTCCCCACTGCGAGGATGGAGTATCTACATACATTATTAGAAGTACTTTTGCATGGAAAATTTGTCTTTTACTCTCAATTTATTAATTTATTCAATCATTTATTAAACTTCATATGGGCTCATGGATATTTATTTTATACTTTGTGTTATATTATTATTTTAACATTTCTCAATTGTTTAGCTTTGGCTGAATATTGGGGGCTCATTCAGTTGGCTCCTTCATGGATGCTTTATTCATACCTCTATAAGCATGGGATGTGTGTTTACATTTGTGCACTTTATTACTGTCTAGTACTACAAGATGCTCATCTTGTATATTGTCTGCCTTTCACAGACTTAGTATTTTCTACAGGGAGACTTGCCTTGTTTTATTGGAGAATGGTATGAGAAAACAAGAACTGAGTGTGAGATGTATTCATTGCTACTGGGCTGTTATTATTGTTGCGGTTTTTGCTAATGCTGTTTTTGGCCTTCTCAGCTAGTAGAACAAAAATTATGTTGGGAGAGAACTTTAAGATGTCTGAGTAGAGACATCTGGCACTTGCCTCTCCCACAAAGAAGAACCAAAATAGCAACACTTCAAGTAGAGCATCTAAGAGAGAATGCTGGAATTCCACAAAGAAGTGCCAGGAAACATCAAAGATATATAAGGAGAAGGAATTCATACCGCCAGCTCAGCTGGGATCTTCTGAGACCCTAGAGAGGCTCACAAGTATGAAGAAAGGGTAAATGAGTGATCTCCAGTGATCCACATTCCCACTGCAGACTCCTACAACACTAGCAAGAGGAGAGCTCCTTGACCCTGGTGGGCACTGAGACTACTATAGGGAGCATCCTTGAGACCGCATGGTGACATTGCTCCAGAGAGGGAGCTGATGCTAAGTCTCATCCCTCCCCAAGTACTAAGGAAGCACAGCATGGTGCCATTTTGAGAGGCCAGCCCAAAACAGACATCATCCCGACCTGGGGCCTCTGCACTTCACATCCTTGGGGTCCCAATAACGTCCTCCCATGTCCACCCAAAGAGCTGCATCAGTGCAATGCCAGCTGGATCCAGCAGAACAGCAGGGTCTCTAGCACTCTAGCACTCACAGTGTTCTTCCCCTGGAAAATGGGCAGGGCAGAGCACCAGGCAGGCTGCACCTGCCAACATGCATGTGTTGTTGATCCGAAGCCAGAGACAACATGGGCAGCCAGGATGTCAGAGAGATGAGCAGAGGGCTACAGCTCGCTCAGGCAAGCAGCAGCCCTACATGCTTCATCCTGTACCTTTATTACAATTTGTGATTAATCATATGTGACAAGTGAATAATTATAAGCGGCAAGTGACAATTATTTCCTTATACGTGCTTAGCTATTGATTTGTTTAACACAACACTTATTTGTGATTTATATACTGCAGCTGTGTGTTCCCTTTCTGCTTCACAGCCCTGTACTTTGTTCCTTATTGTAGGCTCTTAGGGTGGTACATGTTCTTGTAACTACAAGAACTGTTTGCAGTTCTTGTCATTTCTGTGACCTGTTTGCAGTTCACGTCAGTTCCTTAGCAGAACATACACCTCTCTCTGGCCTTCTTCCCACTCATGGCCTTTGATTCAAGGCCTGAAATCAAACCACATGCATGCTCCCCAGAGTCTGAAACCCACCTGCCCGGAGTTGCTGCCACTGACAGCCACCCTGTTTTCCCAATAAGAAGGCCACAGCATACATGCAGGTGCCCTGAGGTCTGATTCTCCTCATCTGCAGCCACTACTTCTGCTCCTGTCAGGGACTAAAATGTGCACTACTGACAGTGACTGTGCACTCCAGCAGCAGGGCTACTATGAACTTGCATTAACCTGAGAAGTGGCTCTGTCTGCAGCTACTGCTGCTACTGTCATAGTGGTTACCTCTGAGGCCAAAGGACATGCTCCTTAGAGCCTAAAATCTGCCTACCTGAGGATGCTGCAACTAACAGCAAGCTTGCCATCACCAGCAGCAGGCCACAATGCACTTGTATGCAACCTGAAGATCAGCTATTGCTGCTCATCACTGCTATCAACACTTGAGCACTCCAACAGGAGGCCTGGGAATCACTCCACTCTTCCCAACATAATCTGTGCCTGCCGGTGTGGATCAATGAGGGGCCTAAGGACAGGCCCACTGGGTTTGGCACCACTCCCCTCAGTGCCCCAGAATACCACTTGGGGACCTGGGGATGGCCCTGGTCCGTCTACCAGCACTGGCTACTGTGCACTCCTCCCAGGGCCCTGGCCATGGGCACACCCAACTTGCCACTATCATCACAGCCAGCAAGCACCATCATGCAACACCTGGGGATCTGGAGACTAGCTCTCCCAGTCCATCATAGCCATTGCTAACACAAGCACATGCTGCCTGGGAACCTGAAGGTTGTACTGCCATGGCTATGACTACCAATCACACCAAGCACACTACCCAGGGGCCTAAGGACCCACCCACCCTCCTGTCTCACTGCTGCGACTACTGGCACCTGAGCAAGCTGTCTAGAGGCACAGGAATCAGCTCCCTTGGACCTGCTAAAAGCAGTGCCTATTTACACTGCCTGGGGACCCAAAACAGGCATGCTCAGCCTGCCACTGCCGCTACTAGGGCCTAAGAACTGTCCGCATGGTGTCCCCATTCCTAGAAAGACCTCACTACAGCCTCCACCAACAACCATAGCTTGAGCTACTGAGGTAATCACAATTACAACTGATCATGTTTATAGCCAAAGAAATCATATGGACACTATAGTATTGCATGCACACAGAATCAAAGCTAAAGTGTCATATCCAACTAACGCCATAGATACAGCTTCAGGAAAATCTCTTCCCCTACAAAAGTCAATCCAAAAAAATAAAAGAAATGACTGTTACCCCAGATGCACAGATATCAGTATAAAGACATAAGAAACATGGAAGAAAAAAATAAAAAAGGAAATATAACATGTTTAAAGAAAAACACTAATTTTTTGGCAACAGATTCCAATGAAAAAAAAATTAATAGAATGCCAGAAAAAATTCAAAATAATGATTTCAAAAATATCAGTGAAATAAATAGGGAACATAGGTAAAAAACAGAAAAAAATCATAAAATAACTCAGAATATGAATGATACATTCACCAGTGATAGATATCACACACACACAAAAACACACGTACTAGAATTGAAGGTTTCAATGAAAGAAATAAAAAATTTATTCACAAACATGATCAATACACTAGATCAAGCAGAGTAAATAATTTCTAAACTTGAACACAGATCTTTTGAAATAACTCAATTGGACAAAAAAAGAAAAAGAAAAAAGAATTAAAAGATGAACAAAACCAACATGACATATAAGGGAACTCCCATCAGATGAACAGCAGATTTCTCAGCAGACACCTTATTGGCCAGGAAAGAATGGGATAATATATTGAAATGCTGAAAGGAAAAAATTGCTAACAATGAACACTACATTCGGCCAAGTTATCCTTCATAAATGGAGAAGAAATAAATTATTTTCCAGATAAGGAAAAACTAAAGGAATTCATTACCACCAGACCAGCCCTACAAGAAGTTTTTAAGACTTACACTTGAAAGCAAAAGGGTGGTAGCTACTGTATATAACTTACTGCTGGACCAAACACAAATTATGGAAGAGAAAGCACTAAAAAGTTATCAGAGCAGCAAAATACCAAACTACACTGATAAACTGTAAGAGAGAAATAAAAGGACAGGAATATGCAAAACAACTGGAAAACAATTAACAAAATGACAGAAATAAGTCTTCACAAATCAATAATAACTTTGAATGTAAAACTGTCCATTTAAGAGATGGAAATGAATGGAGGAAAAAAAAAAATACCTGTCTTGACTATATGCTACCTACAGGAAACTCACTGCACCTATTAAATATGTACCTATCAAGATACATGTAGACTAAATGCAAAGTGATGGAACAGGATAGTCCATGCAAATGGAAATAAAAGTGAATAGGAATAGCTGGATTTATATCAGATAAAATAGATTTTAAGTCAAAAACAGTAAAAAAGGGCAAGGTAGGTCATTATATGATAATAAAGGGATAACTTCATCAAGAGGATGTAGCAATTTTAAATATATATGTACCAAACACTTGAATGCCTAGATACATAAAGCAAATATTATTAGATCTAAAGGGACAGATAGACTCCAATATAATAATAGTTGAGTACTTCAACATCCTACTCTCAGCATTAGACAGATTAGGCATAAAATTAACAAAGAATCATCAGATTTAAACAGCATTTTAGAACAAATTGACCCAACAGTCATCTTCAATCATTATATCCAACAGCTGCAGAATACATATATTTCTTAACAGCACATAGAACATTCTCCCAGAGAGACAATCTGTTAAGGGACAAACAATAACTCTCAACAAATTTTTAAAAATCAGAATTGTATAAAGTATTTTCTCAGATCACATTGGAATGAAACTAAAACTCAGTAACAAGAGGAACTTTGGGAACTGTACAAATACATGAAAATTAAATAATGTGCTCCTGAATGGACTACCAGGTTAATGAAGAAATTAAGAAGAAAATTTCAAAATTCTTGAAACAAAGGAAAATGGAAACACAACGTAATAAAAGCTTTGGCATACAGTAAAAGCGGGGCTAATATGGAAATTTAGAGCAATAAACACCCACATCAAAAAAGTAGAAAAATTTCAAATGAGTGATCTAGTTTTGTGTCTCTAATAACTAGAAAAGCAAGAACAAACCAAATCCAAAATTAGTAGAAGGAAAGAAATAATAAAAATCAGACCAGAAATTAGTTTTAAAAAGAGAAAAATAACACAAAAAATCAATGAAATAAAAAGCTGCTTTTTTGAAAGGATAAAAAAAATTGATGAACTTCTAGTTAGGCTAGCCAATGAAAAAAGAATAATGACCCAAATTAACAAAATCAGAAATAAAAAAGGAGACATTACAACTGACACTTCAGAAAGACCATCAGAGACACTTATAAACAACTCTTTGCCAACAAACAGGAAAACCTGGAGGAAATGGATAACTTCCTGTACACATCCAACTTACCAAGATTGAATTGGGAAGAAATAGAAAACTTGAATAGACCAATAACAAGTAATAAGATTGAATCTGTGATAAGAAATCCCCCAAAAAAGAAAATTCCAGGACTAGATGACTTCACTGTCAAATATTATCAAATTTATAGAGAAGTAACACCAATTTGCTTCAAACTATTCCAAAATAATGAAGCAGGATTTATCCCAGGGATACAGGATGGATGGTTCAACACAAACAACTCAATAAACACGATACACCACATCAATAGAATGAAGAACAGAAACCATATAATCAGCTCCATAAACACACAAAACCATTGGATAAAATTCAACATCCCCTCATGATAAAAACTGTCAACAAATAAGCATAGAAAAAATATAATTCAACATAATCAGGGCCATGTATGACAAACCCACAGCTAACATCATATTGAATGAGGAAAAACTAAAGCCTTTCCTATAAGAACCGAAAAAAGGCAAGGACGCCAATTTTCCCCACTCCTGTTCAACATAGTACTGGAAGTGCTAGAGAGAGAAATTAGGTGAAAGACAGAAGTAAAAAGCATAAAAATTGGAAAAGAGAAAGTCAAATTATCCCTCTTAACAAATGACCAGATCTTATATCTAGAAAAACCTAAAGTTTCTGCCAAAAAACTTTGAGATCTGATGCAAACAATTCAGTAAAGTTGTAAGGTTACAAAAAAAGCTAAACACACAAAAACGATAGTATTTCTATATATTCATAATAAAATAGTTAGAAAAGAAATCAATAAAGCAATCACATTTACAATACCTACAAAAAAATCACCTAGGAATAAATTTAACCAAGGAGGTGAAATATCTTGCAAGGAAAAGTATAAAAGTAGAAATTAG
>RJWJ010045487.1:0-11716 GCA_004363605.1 Indri indri
AGAATGCTAGGATTACAGGCGTGAGCCACCGTTCCCGGCCTACTGATTTGATCTTTACAAATTATATGTATGTATTAAGTTATCACATGTATGCTGAATCTATGTATATTTATTATGCATCAAATTAAAAATTTTTTAAGAAATTGTATATGTCCACAAGATACACTGACTCCACCATTCTCTTCCAAATCTACTGTACATTACTCCCTTATCAGACATGACTCAAAATGTGTGTGCATTTGAATAGAACTGCATTTCTGTATAAACTAAAAAAATAACAAAAGCAAGAGTCATATTCTTCATGGGTCTCAGCAGTAGCACATCAAGTTTCTGAGTATGTCCTTATTGCATGAAGATAAGTCAGCGGCTGTGCCAAGCATTTTTCATGACTTGCTGCACCCAGCTGTCTCGGGCTGCATGGGCTACTTCTGAGAATTGCGATATGGAGAAATTGCGATGCTCGCCTAAGGCAGTGAGCCAGACCACAGCAGGGCACAGGACTCCATTAGTCCCTCCAATGCACGCCAGGTCACCATGCATGTCTCAGCTGAGCTTCTCTTGCTTTTGCCTCCTTCCTCATTCCCCATCGCCCCCACCAACCATCCTTTGATCTAACAAATTCGTGGGCGTGGAAATAAAGCCACACATGGGTCATTTACCTGCCTGGCAATTTAGTCCAGTGGTTCTTAATCTTTGATGTGCAGGGGATCACCCTGGAGGGAGCTGGCATTAAAAGCACCACCCCGATCTCCACCCTTTGAGATCCTCATTCAGTAGGTATGGGTGGGGCATTTGGGAGCTGGGAGACCTGTATTTTAGGAAGCACCGCAGGTGATGCCCAGCTGGGATCAGGGCTCCCTTTGAGAGATGATGACTGTACATCCAGGTATCTGGCTGTGGCAGGGTTGAGTCTCATGGATTCTTGCCAAAGGGGCGGTGACTCTGTAGTTTCTGATTCAACCTGTGCCAGCCCAGCGTGACACCCCCTAGGGAGAGATGCTACAGTCCAGACATTCTCAACCAGCGATAGTGTTGGTCCCCAGGGACACATGGCGTTGTCTGTAGTCTTGGTTGTCACAATGGGGAGCTTTTGGTTGTCACTACTGTCATTGAGTGGGTGGAGCCAGGGATGCTGTTCCACAACCCACAGTACACAAGGCAGACCCAACGCAAGGAATGATCCAGCCTCAAATGTTAAGTGTCGATAGGGCCGAGCTTGAGAAATCCTGCCTTAGCATGAGGGACTGTCTGTCTATCTCTGTCCATCTACCATCTATCTGTCTATCTTTATAGCTCTACCGTTATCTATGTATTCATCTATCACCTATAATTTATCTATCTGTCCATCATATACCTATCCATCAATCTATATGATTATCAGTTGTATTTATCTATCATCTAGCATTTATCTAACATCATCTCTCTATATCTACCATTATTTCTCTTACGTATTTATCTATCATGTATTTATCTCTCTATCCATCATCTATCTATATATCAACTGTCTATCAATCATCTATTTATCCATCTAATCAACCAAGAAAGTGATATTTATTTTAAAGAATTGGCTCATGTGATTTTGGGGACTGGCAAGTCCGAAATCTGTAGACCAGGCTGGCAGATGTGAACTCAGGGAGGATTTCTATGCTTATGTCTTGAAGCAGAATTCCTTCTTCCCCTGGGAAACCTCAGTCTTTGCTCTTAACCCCTCCAACCCTTGCCTGTGAGGTGAACACGTTGCTGTAGAAATTGCCCAGTGTTTGAGAGGTGAGGTCCGTGCATGCAAAGCGCTTTGGTCTTCCTGCAAAGTGAATTCTGCTGAGGGTTCAAATGACCCCCCAACAAACAAGAGCATCATCAAGATTTTTTTTAAAAAAAAGCAAGATAGTACATTTTGCCCAAAGAACATTCTCTTAAAATTAGATAAATACCTCTGTTTTTTGATGTGAGTGTGTTGTCCCTGTTAGAGCATTCAGACATCACCCAGATAAAGTGCTGATGCCCCAGGGAGGCGGGTGGGAACCGGTGGAGAGAGGATGGATGCAGAATGGAGTAGGGGTGGAAATGCAGATTCCTGGGCCCAGTCCCTTTCCTTGAGCGGGGGAAATGGGGTGCTTCAGCAGTTCTCCTGTGGTTTTCCTAAGCCTTGAATTCCGGGGGGCCCCTGGTCTAGGGCTGTCTCTCACTCCACTATTCTGCCTTTCCAAATCTCCCGGGGAGCTTCCAAAGCCCCTACCCAGACGCCAGAAGCAGCCCTGCCGGTTTCTAAGGCTCTAGGCAGGACACCTCAGCAGAGACCCCCTGGCCCTCTAGGCAGAGATGAGATTGAACTCACCATCTCTGGGGGTCTCGCAGGACTCCCTTGGGAAGGATCCGTGTCCCGTGGCTGTTGAAGCCTCATGCGAAGGTGGTTTCCTTTTGCAAAAGAGCAAAAGCCCCTTCCCCACACAAGACGCCTTGGGGAGTTGGCAAGTGACCATGCCAGGGTACGTCAAGCAAAGAGTGGGATTGCCACTTTTTGGTGTTTCCTGGCGTCCCTCCCTGGGCCCCTTCGAAGCTGGACCAAGTGGCATCGAATTGTAATATGTGCTCGGAGCTTCCCATGCTGGGTTTGACGTCTCCATCTGCCCTTCTCTCTTGATAAGAGGCTGCCTAGAGCTTTCTCTGCCCCCAGTAACTGAGGCTCTTATTCTCCTGGGGTGGAAACCCCTATTCTCCTGGCTGGGCAGGGGTTTGGGTCTACTAGCTGGTGCAAAGAATAAGGATTACTGTCCCCAAGGATTAAGGATGTTTTCCTTGTTCCCATCATGAACTCCTCAAAGCAGGGTCTGTAGACCAGTAGCACCAGCACCCCCGAGGGACTGGTGGGCAACACAGACTCAGGTCCCGCTGGGACCTACGTATGGGCTGATTCTTTTAGGGTTCACGAGGCATTGAGGCAGAAGACCCCAGACTGACACAACAGCTCTTGTGTGGATCGAGTATGGCACAAGCTGCCTGTCTTCAAACGTGTCTTCCAAAGGAGCCCCTTCCTTGGCAACTTCCAGAATCTCTAGTGTACATCTGGGTGGCTTTCTGGTGATGATGATTCCTCCTTGCTGAAAGACCTCTGGTTTTCGAAAGCGCTTTCTCCAAGCTCTCTCGCCCAACCCTCCCCAGGACGTTGCATGTTCCACAGAATTAAGGTCATCCTAACCTCGCCGGTGCAGGAAGGGAGGCGTGGATTGAGGAAGGGTGTTGTGGAGAGCACGGGACAGGCAGGTGACAGAGCTGGCATGGAATTATCTCTCCAAATTCCCAAACCTGGGCTCTCTGCACCCCACCGGGCTTGCATTGTAGTCACGCATGTCTCATGGTTTAAATGTGTTATGGGCTGAGTTATGTCTCTCTCCAAATTCATAAGTTGGAGCCCTGACCCCCAGGACCTCAGACTGTGGCTGTATTTGGAGACAGGTCTTTAAAGAGGTGATTAAGGTAAACTGAGGTCACTGGGTGGGCCCTGATCCAACAGGACTGGTGTCCTCATAAGCAGAGGAGATGAGGACACAGACACGCACAGAGGGACAACCCCGTGAGGACACAGGGAGAGGACGGCGTCTACACGCCCAGGAGAGAGGCCTCAGGAGGAACCAGCCCTGAGACACCTTGATCTGGGACTTCCAGCCTCCAGGACGTGAGAGAACAAATGTCTGTGGTTTAAGCCACACGGTCTGTGGGGCTCTGCTCTGGCTGCCCGAGCAGACTAGCACAAAGTATCCATCCTGCAGAGCGAGGTCCACACATTTGCAGCCTTGATATCCCCTGGGAGCTGATGAGAAGCACCGGGTCTGAGGCCAGCCAGACCTGCTGAAGAACAGTCTGAGTGTCACCCGTGTCCTGGGGCTTCTATGTGTGCACATCACTTTGGGAAGACACTGCCATCGTCTGCTTGGATGGTCTGTGGCATTTTTCTCAAGATTGTACACCACCAGAGCTGTCCTGCTTTTTGTGATGAGTGACCATCCCTTGCTACCTTACGGAGAAATGCTTCTCCCGCTGGAGACACCGTCCACTCTGGTGCAGAGGGCTTCCATCTGCCATTCCACAGCAAAGTCACCAGGAAGTCAAGACCTGGAACAACGGGTTGACCTTCTAGTATGGGATGTTACAGAGTCCCTGGGTGTTCATGTTGAGGGGTGGAAGATGAGACTCTGGCTCTGTTTACTAGGGTTCTCTGTCCTGCTGGAAACAGAAACCTCATGTGGAATTAGAGAACAGAATGAATTTAGCCTTACAGATGCTCCAGGAGGAGCTGGTGGAACCCCGCCATCAACAAAGCGAGACCCGCCGGGAACAAGACTCCCATTACACCATGCTCCTCCTTTTCGCTTCTTTTATTCCTATTTTATTTTCTTATTTATTTTATTTTATTTATTTATTTTTTTGAGACAGAGTCTCACTCTGTCACCCAGGCTGGAGTGCCCTGGTGTCATCACAGCTCACAGCAACCTCAAACTCCTGGGCTCAGGTGATCCTCCTCCCTCAGCCTCCCAAGTACCTGGGACTACAGGTGCCAAGACACCTGATTGATTTTTCTATTTTTAGTAGCGACAGGGTCTCGCTCTTGCTCAGGCTGGTCTCGAACTCCTGAGCTCAAGCGATCCTCCCGCCTCAGCCTCCCAGAGTGCTGGGACTACAGGTATGAGCCACCGCGCCCGGTCTTATTTTATTTTTTTAGAGACAGGGTCTTGCTCTGTTGCCCAGGCTGCAGTGCAGAGGTGTCACCATAGCTCACTGCAGCCTTGAACTCCTGAGCTCAAGCCATCCTCCTGCCTCAGCCTCCCAAGTAGGTGGGACTCCAGGCATGTACAGCCACAGCTGGCTATTTTTTTTTTTTACTTTTTGTAGAGATGGGGTCTTGCTATGTTGCCCTGGCTGATCCCAAACTCCTCAGCTTCCCAAAGCACTAGGATTCCAGGCTTGAGCCACAGTCCCCAGCCTGGGCCATCATATGCTTTCTGTACATATTTTTTAAAATGGTTGAACTAGATTCCAAGAGGAATGTCAGGATTTTCTTGAAGGTGGTCAAGATCTGCTCGCTTTGGGGTCCCTGCGCTATGTAAAATCCCAGAGCTGCCTCCTCAGTGGGATTCCTTCAGGGTGAAAGGGTCACATAGATTTGAGCCTGGCTAAGTGGCTTCTGCTGCAGCAGCTGACCCTGGAAGGGTTGGTTTACATTAACCCACACTTCAGAGGAAACCGGTAAAATCTTCTGTAAAGAAAGGGAGAACAGTTGTCTTCCGGGGCAGATGCTTCTCAAGGGAACACAGATGAAAGGATATTGGTTAGAATAGCAAAACAGGAGCCCGTCTGGATTGAATAGCGCGGTTGTATGTCCCGGGATGCGTGCAGTAGACTCGGATTCAAGGCAGCGGTGTCCAGAGTCTGCTGTGATAGCTGAAGTTGGTGTCGGGCATTTAGACAGTCTCTGCATCTTGTGTTTCTTTTCTTTTTTTTTTTTTTTCTTTTTCTCTTTCCTTTCAGAGGCTGCCCAGAGCTGACTGTCTCCTTTAGAAAGAAGTAAATAATTCGGGGGAACTGGAGGTTTGGATGTGGGTTTCTTCCTCGCATCCGTTCGACGTGGGAGCAAGGGCCAGGTGTGAGGCGATTGTCACCCATCAGCGCCCATTTTTGGATTGGTTGTGTGCTAATTATTCTAATTATAGTGCCATTCTTCACTTTGCAAAACTGCCATTTGTTCTGTTGACTTATGAGTCTGATAGATGCATGGAATTTAAGAAGGAAAAAAAACACAAAATCTCCAGTAGGAAACAACTTTAAATCTGGCAGGGACGGAATTCAAACCCAGGAGGGGTTTGGTCACTGCAGGCTACAGAATTCCTCTAAGTGCTATTTAGTGTGGTTTTTCTCTTAAGAGCCCTGAGGACAGCTTTTGGGGGGCTCGCATATAAGGCTTGACCGTCCCACTCACCAACATGAGCCATTTAAACCCACTTCCCCCAGGATGCCAGCAAAGGAGAACCGCTAATGCTCCCAGAACTAAGTAAAGTTGCTTTCTTCCTGAGGGTTTTAGAGATCCCATAACACGAGGCTTTGATTAAAAGCCGCTGAGCTTGCAAAGAAAAAGCAAAACAAATTGGAAACAGGCGTCGTGTGTGTCTGGTCTGTTTTATGTCCTCACTGGATAATAAGCCCAGTGCAAGTAATTATCTCATGAATAACCCCTCGCCTCTGAGATCGAGGTGCCAGGATTAGCACTGTGGTCTCCGAGCCCCGGATACCCACTTAAAGCACAGGGACACCTGCTGGGCTTGCCGTGGCTCCTCTGCAGAGGAGAGGGGACCCCGCCCGGCGATTTCCTGCCCTGCCTGCAGGACTGGAGCCTGCCCAGCGCCCAGCCGCGTGACGCTGGCTGGAGTCCGCCTGGCTTATGTAACGAGGTCTGGGTGAGATTGCCACCGCCCCTCATGTGTGAGTCATGCTTGCTGCGATCTCTGCCTGCCGTGCAAGCCCTGAACCCAAGCTAAATGAGCAGGCACTAGGCTGGACTGCCTCTGTGCCCCACGCCCCAATTCCTGGTGTCCCCCAGGGTCACCCTAAGCGGCTCAAGGCTGAAGGAGCCTGTAGGGGCACCTGGCCTGTTGCTGCAGGCTGAGGTGAGCGGTTGGGGCTGCCCAACCTCACTGTGCAATAGCCTTGCAGGAGGCTGGGACGGGGAGAGAGAGCCCCAACACAGGCACCTTCGGTTATCTGGGGCAATGCCCGGGAGTGGCCGGGCAGGCACACAGGTCGGAGGATGTTGCAACGTGGTTGCTCATGCCATGCCTGGCATTGCTGGGGGGTGCACGGTAGAGAAAGTTATCTGTAAACTGTGCAGGGAGGCTGGAATCTGAATTCCTGAGATGTTTGTGTAGCTGAGACAGACGTTCCTCGACTGGAACTGGCATCCCTGGGAGAGAGAGATGTCTCAGGAACGCAGGAGGGTGACCCCACCTCCTGTTCTGTCCTGAGCAGGCTGGACCGTGGCGGATGGAGGCAGCAAGGTGGGACCTGGGTGTTCCCTTTGAAGATGTGCCCACGGGGGACGCTGGCTGCAGAGAGGGTTGAATGAAAGGGACATGGGGCCTGCCAGAGTCTGACAGAAATGAGAAATGGCTCTCTGGGATTTGACTTCAAATGGCACCAATGGCCAGTGTCTCGGGGCACCCTGGGCTCAGTCCTTCTTCCCTCTGGTGTTGGTCGCTTTGTCCCACCTCAGGGGCTCCTGCCTGGGGATGCCCTGTGTCCTCTGGAGAGGCCCCAGGATCTGTGTAGGTGGCGCCCCAGCTGGGGCCACGCCAGGGAATGTGCAAACCCACAGTAGAGTCCTATAAATCCCCCAGACCAGACGACACCCAGGCGGACAGACATCCGTCCGTCAGGAGGAGAAACAGCTCTGAAGGCTCAGTGGGCTCTAGCCGAGGATGCCCAAGGATCTGAGTGCAAATTCTGATTCTGCCCTGCCTTGCCCTAAACCTCCCAGAACCTCAGGCTCCTCCTCTGGGAAATATGTGTGTGGGGAATGCCGATGTCCGTCCCATGATGGGTGGAAGGATGGGATTCTTGGGTACCTGGCGTCGCAAGGATGCCAATGTTCTCTGCGCTCGGCTGCTCAAACAATTAGGTTAACTGCTTTTGAACGTGTCAGGGATCCCGGCTTATGGACACAGCCTTGTTTTGTTGTTGTTTGTTTTGTTTTGAGACAGCGTCTTGCTGTGTCACCCGGGCTAGAGTGCAGTGGCGTCAGCCTAGCTCACTGCAACCTCAGACTCCTGGCCGCAGGTGATCCTCCTGCCTCAGCCTCCCAAGTAGCTGGGACCATAGGCATACACCACCACACCTAGCTAGTTTTCCTATTTTCAGTAGGGATGGGGTCTTGCTCGTGCTCAGGTTGGTCTCGAACTCCTGACCTCAACAATCCTCCCTCCTCGGCCTCCCAGAGTGCTGAGATTACAGGCGTGAGCCACCTCACCTGGCCCCACAGGCTTGTTTTTTGACCCTGTATTTGTCAGGGCAGGCTAGCTGCTGTAACAAACGGCCCCCAAATAAGCAAAAGCTTATTTCTTGTCTGTGTTGTGGCCAGCTGGGGTGGCCAAGGTGTGCTGTACTTCTTGCAGCCTCTAAGGGATCCACGACCCTCCTGCTATTTTGCCCCACCTGCCCCTAGAGACAGCAGGTGTGTTCATGTATGGGGAGAGTGCTAAGACCGCGAACATGCATGACCCTAAGCCGTGGCGGGCAGTCCAGGAGAGCAGTTGGTGCACTTAGAGATGCCACCTTCCAAGTTCCCTGACTGCAGGCGAATGGCCGTGCAGCGTGGACAGCCTCACTCTCCCCTCGTGGTCTGCAAGCCACGGGGAAGGTAACAACATAAGCCCCGCAGACGACATATTCCGCAAAGTCAAATATACAGACGTACAGAATGAAACAGTGTCCACAAGGGGCCAGGTGGAGACACAGTGACGAAAGTCAAAAGATATAAAGTAGCAGGCAGGTGGGATGAGCACGTCTAGGGATCTAATAAAAGATATAATCACTGCAACTGATAATATTGCTTTGTATTCAGGATTTTTGCTAAATGGATAGACTGTAGTTGCTCCTGCTACACACACACAAAATAGAGGACGGATATGTTAATTTGTGTCACTAGAGTAACCACTTAACTGTCTGTATCTATATAAACACGTAAATATGTATATCATAACATCATAGTGTATGCCTTAAGTAACATACACAATGACATTCATTTTTTAACACGCTGACTGCCACACGAGAAAAAAAAATACTTTTCCTTGGGGTCACGGTGTTTTATTACAAAAATAGAATAAAGACATTGGAAACAAAAAGATGCTTTGTAATTTAATGAAAAATTTGTTATTTTTTGTTGTTTTCTGTGCATGAGTTATACACAACTTGAAAAACAGTTCTCGTGGCTCCAAGGTGAAGAGACGTGTGAGTTACATACGCTTCACGAGGCCCCGGGCTCAAAACTGGCGTGAGTTAAATACAACTCACGTGGCAGTTAATGTGTTAAAAGGACCCATGGAGAACCACTTTTACAAAAAAAATGTATAGGCAAAGCGCAGTTCGGGGCAGCATATTTTACTTGGTAATCTTGCAAAGAAATGTGTTATGAACCACCGAGCTAATTCTGTTCTTCCTTGACATACACCAGCAAGAAACACAAAGCAAAGTTTATTCTTATGCTAATAGATTGCAAGCGTGCCACACCTTATCACTCGCCAAGTAGTTTAGGTACTTTATTAGTAAGTGGAGATGAATACAGTAAGTCATATTAAATTTAAAACAATTCATGGCGAAAATTAATCTAGGGGCTTGGGGACAGAAATGAGGTAGGCAGGAATACGGTAGAAATTTCTGGGGTAAGAAGGATAATATTCTATGTCTGGATAGGTGTTTGCATTATGCAAGTGTAAAAATTTGTCAAAACTCAGTGCGTGCATGCTTATCTGTGTATTTCACTACGTATAAATTTAACTTCAAAAAAAACATGAAGGCCAGGTGAGGTGGCTCTCGCCTATAATCCTAGCACTCTGGGAGGCTGACGCAGGAGGATCACTTGAGGCCGTGAGTTGGAGGCTGCAGTGAGCTATGATGACGCCACTGCACTCCAGCCTGGGCAACACAGCAAGACCTTGTCTAAAAAATAAACTAAACTAAAATAAATAGGAGAAAAGGCATACAAATTTATTTCACGTGTATACTTGGAAGCCTTCAGACCCAAGCTTTCAAGGGGGTGCAGTGGCTTATATAGCACCTTGAAGTTGCAGGAAAAATGCGGGTTCTGAGTGTGGCCAAAAAACAGGTTAAGCAGGCAAATCAGGTTTTAGTGACAAGACGGGACTGGGAGACTTGGCCAGCAAAATAGGTCTTGTTGAGGACATGAACCCTCCCCCCCGCCAACCAGGTCTTGTTATGGACATGAAATCCCCCAGGTAGCTGCCCCCAGAGAGAATAGGTGGTAAATGTCTCTTTTGAGAACTTTAAACATGTCGGACTCTCAGTTCATGTTCCCTAGATCGAGACAAGGGAGGGCTGGCTGCGTTAATGTCGTTTTTTTAATAGATGATAAGTTTTACCCACAAAAGATGCCTTTGCAGGGCCACTTGTGTCTGCTGGCGCTCTGGCATCATCTCTAAAGAAGTCAAAGAAATATACCTTGGGGTAAAACAATTCGATCTCCTTTGCTGTCCATACCTGTTTGCAGAACACAGGGATTCATCTGTTTGCCGAAACACACTGGCGTTTGGCTTGGTAGCTGGAGTCAGCGGAGGTTCTGGAAGGACCTTTCCTTCCTTCTCCTTTCTAAGAGTTGAGCTTTCCACCGTGGTGTGACTAACGCCCTGTTTGCTCCCAACAGGTCAAAGAGATTTCGACCTGGCCGACGCTCTCGATGACCCTGGTAAGTGCCAAAATCCTGCTGCTAGCAGCATCCGCTTCCGGTTGCTTTGGGGTTGGATCGCCCGTATTTGGAATTCCTTGGCATTGGCGGTCTCTGTTCTTCCCTGGAGGCAGCTCTCTGCACAGCCTCTGAAAGGTCTCAGTGCCAAAGTCCCCTGCAGTGCGGGGCCAGCACTCGTTTCTCAGTGGGTCTGTGTCACCCAAGCTCGTGGTCCAGGGATACTATGGACGTTTTGGCATTTTTTAAACTTCAGTTCCTATCTGTCATTGTCTCACGCCTGGACCACAGTGACTGAACAGATTGCAACGTCCCCTCACAGAGCACGCTGGACACTCTTCCTCTCACTGGGGTCTCCGGCCACCTCTGCACACGGGGCTGCAGCTTTCTCCTTCAAGGTCATGTACAGCCCAAAATCCTCCCATGTCTTTGTGGTCACCAGTGCACGTTCAGTTGGGACCTTTCGGGCTAACCAGAAAGCTGGACATCTGGCTCTCTGGTGGCTGTACAGCCAGGTGTGGCCCCCACTTGTCCGGAATGCTCTCTACTAAGCTGTCCACCCTGGGGGTATCCACGTGGCCCCAGGGCGCACTTGCTTGGCGTGGCTTTTAACACTACTTTTTTTCGTCTGAATACAAAATAGAATTTGTGTTCTTATCACTTCACTTTTATTACATTGCTATTCCCTTTTCATTTTTCGTTAGGGTGTAAATAGCCTTTCTTTGAGCTGCCCGTGAAACGTTGATGCTTATTGAATTTATTTTCTGTTTTTGTTCACAGAACCCACCAAGAAGCCAAACTCAGGTGAGTGACTCTTCGGCTGGGCACAGAGGAGGCAATGCCTTTAAACTGATGTTTTTGGAGGGATGAGTGAGGATGTTTTACAGGGTTGTGGGCTGGTTAGTAGACAAGGAAAGCAAATCGTCATCGTTAAGAAAATACAAAGCTAAAGCACAATGAGATATCACTTCACACCCACTAGGATGGCTGTAATCAAAATAGAGAAAATGACAAGTGTTGGAAAGGAGGTGAATAAATCAGAATGCTTGTACATTGCTGGTGGAAAGGCAAAAAAGTGCAGCCCCTGTGGAAAATGGTTTGGCAGCTCTTCGAAAAGTTAAAGATAGAATCATGGTACATGACCACCGATTCTGCTCCTAGCTGTATACACAAAAGCACTGAAAACAGGTCTTCCACGAAAAACTTGCACACGAATTTTCACAGCAGCACCACTTGTTATAGCCGAAAGATGGAAAC
>RJWJ010045488.1:0-11734 GCA_004363605.1 Indri indri
TCTAAAATAACTTTTAACACTAAAATTCTGTGATTTATTTTTGTGAAGATAGGTAGGTTTTGTGTTTTTTCCATATTGCCTTATTATATTAGTTAATTAAGTTAATTGAATTTAATAAATTCTAAAGTAGAGAAGTTAAAATTAATGGTGAAGTCATTACAGTGATTAACATTGGTTTATTTCTATTTATCATTCAAATTTAGTATGCTTATAATCTACTAGAGAAAATAGATGGAGAGAGAGGTGTAGACAGATCTATATGCATGCATAAAAATAGTTGCAATATGATGTACCACCTTGCTACTTGTTTTTTGTCTTGTCTCCTCATTGGTTCTTTTCCTTCTCTTTTGTATGCTGTTTTAAAATTGAGTACTTTTTAGTACTCCCTTCCCTTCCCTCCCCTCCCATCCCCTCCCCTCTACTAAATTACTTCTTTTTTTGTTTGTTTGTTTGAGACAGAGTCTCACTCTTTTGCCCGGGCTAGAGTGCCATGGCGTCAGTCTAGCTCACAGCAACCTCAAACTCCTGGGCTCAAGCGATCCTCCTGCCTCAGCCTCCCGGGTAGCTGGGACCACAGGCATGTGCCACCATGCCCGGCTAATTTTTTCTACATATTTTTAGTTGTCCAGCCAATTTCTTTCTATTTTTAGTAGAGACGGGGTCTCACTCTTGCTCAGGCTGGTTTCGAACTCCTGAGCTCAAACGATCCTCCTGCCCCGGCCTCCCAGAGTGCTAGGATTACAGGCGTGAGCCACTGCACCCGGCCACCTGAATTACTTCTTTTAAAAAAATTTTTAGTTTGGTTGCTCTAGGATTTACAACGTGCATCTTTAACTTAACACAGTCTACCTTCACATAGTTTATGTCACTTCAGATACAATGTAAGATTTTTACAATAGCATATTCTATTTGCCCCCTCCTATCCTTTGTGTTGTTGACATACGTTTACTTCTAAATGTATTATAAACCCCACAATATACTTTTTTTTTTTTTTTTTTGAGACAGAGTCTCACTCTGATGCTGGGGTTAGAGTGCCGTGGCGTCAGCGTAGCTCACAGCAACCTCAAACTCCTGGGCTTAAGCAATCCTTCTGCCTCAGCCTCCCGAGCAGCTGGGACCACAGGCATGTGCCACCATGCCTGGCTAATTTTTTCTATGTATTTTTAGTTATCCAGCTGATTTTTTTCTATTTTATTGGTAAAGGCGGGGTCTCGCTGTTGCTCAGGGTGGTCTCGAACTCCTGAGCTCAAGCGATCTGCCCATGTTGGCCTCCCAGAGTGCGAGGATTACAGGCGTGATCCACTGTACCTTGCCTAAACCCCGCAATATACTATTTTATTACGGCTTTAAACAATCTTTTATCTTTCAAAGAAATCCAAAAATGAGGAGAAGGAGAGTGGTGTCATGGGGCATGGCAAAACAGTAATATCTAAAAACTCTCCCTGGTAAACGTACCAAGAACGCTGGCAAAAACTGTCAAGATCAACTTTTTTCAAAACTTTGAAATTAACCAAAGAGTTACAATAATCTGAGAGGTGTGGGGATGGTATTTATTTAAAACAATAACAACAAAGAGTAGAATCAACATAGGAACAACAAACTTTGTGACATGTTCACTTTCCTTAATACCCTCCCCTCTCCACAGATCCATGGTAGCCTTGAAAACCAACAGCTTGCAGTCATGGGGAAGATTAGCAGCCTAGCCTGCACTGAAGTAGTCAAACCGGTTGGAGCTCTTTCAGAGCCCCATCTTCAGAGCATTATCATTATTTGACCAGTCTGACAATGTCCTGGTAAACCCTGCTTGAAAGGTTTATCTTTATTTAACCTGACTGAGAACTTGCCCAGTGCAAAGCAATTTCCCCCAGAGGCATTTGTCAAAAATGATCAGTGACAACTGTTTAACAAAGTAGTCAGCTGGGGTGCCAATTGAGGTAAACAACCAAATAACCAAAAACCTTAAAAGGAAAATCTGGGAATGAGGTGTCAATTGGGGTCTTTGAAAAGATCTGCCATATTGCTGAGAATCTCAAAAGCCAAATGCATACATATGGCTGTGCTCATGGTCAGAGCTGTGTGCATGCTCAGGAAAGACTGAGAAGTCCTTACCCCTGGCTAACCTTGGGGCTCTGCACAAGCAGGAAGTAAAGGCTAAGGTGGAGTTGTAAGCTGCCTGGTTGAATACCCCAACACACATATAGAGGTCCAGTAAAGACCAGAGACTTATTAGTTGAGGCATTTAAGGAAATCTCTGTTCAGTCAGTAGTTGACCTCTAAGCTAACCAAGAAAAAACTTCAGTGGCCATATGTGACAAAAAATATAGACTTTATAGAATTAGTTAGGAAAAATCACTAAACAATAACAACAACAAATGGCAATAATAGCAAACAAACTCAGGGAAATGGAGAGAGTCTGATTTTTAGAGTAGTTACATTATATTATTTTAAATGTCCAGTTTTCAATAAAAAACTAAGAGACATGCAGATAAACAAGAAAGTATGACGTATATACAGGAAAAAAAGCAGTCATTAGAAATTGTCTCTCAGGAAGCCAAAATATTGGACTTACTAGACAAAGACTTTAAATCAGCTATTTTAAGTATGTTAAAAGAACTAAAGGAAGCCATGTGTAAAGAACTAGAGGAAAATATGAGAATGATGTTTCACTAGATAGAGAATATTGATCAATAAAAAAGAACCAAATAGAAATTCTGAAGTTGAAAAAAAAATCTAGCACAAAGAATCAAGGATAAAATCCTAGCTTTTAGCAGACATCAAAATTAAAGGTGTAAGTGGAGAAGAAGAGCCAATAAAAATAATGAGAAGGGGGTGTGGCTTGGTGGTTGATGCCTGTAATCCTAGCACTTTGGGAGGCCGAGGTGGGAGGATCACATGAGCCCAGGATTTCAAGACCAACCTGGGCAACACAGAGAGATCCTGTCTTCTACAAAAAATAAAAAATTAGCCTGGTGCAGTGGTGCACAGCTATAGTCCCAGCTACTTGGGAGGCTGGGGCAGGAGGATGGCTTGAGCCCAGGAGACATAGACATTATTTTAAAGCTATTTTCTGCCTTTGGTAAATAGACTAAACTATTTTCCTTATCCATCAAAAGAATTAGATCATACTTCAGTGTTGATTTTGTTGTTAATGGGACAGAGAGAAGTCAGGATGGGTATGGTCACTGAAGCCTTAAAAGAATTATACTGTAGTTTGTGTGTGAGGCAGTGATTTAAATTCTCCTTTCAGATAGCTTCCTCACTCATAAAGGAAACCTCTGTTTCAACAGGAGATGAATATGACATTTCACTTTAGTTATTTTTATTGACATAACTTTTTTCTCCTCTGAAAGAACAAGTTTTTATTATAATTTGCTTGTCCGCCATTCCAAGATGTTTTTGTCTGCCATCCACTCAAACACTCAAAAATCTTGCTTTGTAGTAGCAATATGATTTTTAAATGTATCTATAGTTCTTAAAATTTAGGTATGATTTTTATATAATAAAATGCATAGTTCTCACAAAAACTTGTACACTGATGTTTATAGCAGCATTATTCATAATAGCCAAAAAGTGGAAACAACCCAGGTATCTATCATTAACAAATGAATAGATAAACAAAATGTGGTATATTCATACTATGGAATATTCTCTGGCCGTGAAAACAATGAAGTACTGGCACATGCTACAACATAAATGAAACCTGAAAACAGTTTGCTAAGTGAAAGATGGCAGTCACAAAACACCACACATTGATTCTGTTATTATGAAATACCCAGAATAGGTAAATCCTTAGAGACGAAAAATAGATCAGTGGTTACTTAGGACTGTGGGACATAGAAGGGTGATAGTTAAAGGGCATGGAGTTTTTTTTTTGAGGTAATGAAAATGTTCCAAAATTGATTGCGATAATGGTTATGAATTTTTTTTTTTCTTTTTTTTTTGAGTCAGAGTCTCACTCTCTTGCCTGTGCTGGAGTGCCGTGGCATCGGCTTAGCTCACAGCAACCTCAAAGTCCTGGGCTCAAGCGATCCTGCTGCCTCAGCCTCCCAGGTAGCTGGGACTACAGGCATGCGCCACCATGCTCGGCTAATTTTTTCTATCATAGTTGTCCGGCTAATTTCTTTCTATTTTCAGTAGAGACAGTCTCGCTCTTGCTCAGGTTGGTCTCGAACTCCTGAGCTCAAGCAATCCTCCTGCCTCGGCCTCCCAGAGTGCTAGGATTACAGGCGTGAGCCACCAGGCCTGGCTAAAAATGTTTTATGATATTCCTCCCTTATCCTCGGGGGATACATCCAAGACCCCCAGTGGAATGCTATTGACGTCAATCAGTGGAGTGCTTAATACAAGTTCAAATGGTTTATTTTAAGAAACAACCAGACTATGTCCTCATATCTACACAGCTGAGTCCTAGGCCAATTATTTCTGTATAAAAAGATTGCCCAACATCTTGTTAGGAAATGTTTGCAGCAAGATGATGGTTAAATGAGGCAATTAGGTTAAACAATTTTTTCTCTTTATAAGAGACTGTAAGAAGAGTATTACTGGTTGAATACACTACTTTGACAGGATGTCCATTCCTATGCCCTTTCATAATTTACTATCATGTTCATCATGTATATCATGTTCATATTTGATAGTTTATTTTTTTCCAAGCAGAGGGAAAAATGGTTTTCAATTCAATGCCAGAAGTCATCCAAGGAAGGGGAAAAAAAAGTTTGCTCAAATAGTTAATTCTTTCGCCTTTGCCCTGCTTTCTTGCAAGTGGATTTCTGAGGCCAGATTTTGACTTCCACCCTTCACAGATCTAGATTCTAGAAATCCGGGAAAATCCTGTTATTCTGAAAGTAGACAACCACTGATGTTCTGCTTCCGCCAGGAGCAAATAAATAATTAGAAAACAAGTTGATAGCCTGGGGATAGCGAGAACTCATCTCTACAAAAAATAGGAAAATTAGCTGGGCATGGTGGTCTGTGCCTGTACTCCCAACTACTAGGGAGGCTGAGGCAGGGAATTTTCTGAGCCCAGGAGTTGGAGGCTGCATTGAGTTATGATGATGCCACTGCACCCTAGCTGGGGCAACAGAGTGAAACCCTGTCTTAAAAAAAAAAATGTTGATAACATGGATCTTTATTTCTTCCCTCCCTTCTTCTTTTTTGTCACATGTGAGTTGGGCAAATGATGAATAGAGATTTATCTGGTGTACCACATCTTCTACAATATGTGTGGTGTGATATGATTGAAATTAGAAAAAAAAAAATTCACTATGTTGCCCAGGCTGGTCTAAAACTCCTGGCCTCAAGCAATCTTCCTGCCTCAGCCTCCCAACACGCTGGGGTTACAGGTGTGAGCCTGGCATGTACCCTGCATTTTTTACTAGGATTCATAAGCATTTTCCTGTATTGTAAAAGCTATAAACATCATTTTAAATGGGAACATAGTACTTTGTCATATGGTGTGTAATAAGAAATATATGTATTTTGTTCTTTGTCTCTGTTTCTGACACAGAGCCCCTAAATCCCTTGTCATTTTCTGAGTGAAAGGGTAATAGGAGCATCTTTTGTTATGTATATATATATATATTTTTGAGACAGAGTCTCACTCTGTTGCGCTGTCTGGAGTGCCGTGGTGTCAGCCTAGCTCACAGCAACCTCAGACTCCTGGGCTCAAGCAATCCTTCTGCCTCAGCCTTCCCAAGTAGCTGGGACTACAGGCATGTGCCACCGTGCCCAGCTAATTTTATATATATATATTTTTAGTTCCCAGCTAATTTCTTTCTATTTTTTTAGTAGAGATGGGGTCTCGCTCTTGCTCAGGCTGGTCTCGAACTCCTGAGCTCAAAGGATCCGCCAGCCTTGGCCTCCCAGAGTGCTAGGATTACAGGCGTGAGCCACTACACCCGGCCTTTTGTTATATTTGTTACCTTCTGTTAATATTTGTTCATACAAAGTTCCTAACACCCTCTGAATTTCCTAAGTGATGGGGAGTATCTGTTGTTAGTCATAACAAGCCTTTTGATCACATGGGAGTTTATGCTAATGAGGTAACCCAGGGAGGGTCCCTTAGTTAGCCTCAGGGTGGTGCTGGTTGCCAGAAAGACCAGGTGATTAGAGGGTGAGAGAGTTGGGACTTTCAGCTTCACCTAACAGCCTCCAGGAAAGAGTGGGGTTATACTGGAGATCAAGCGATATCAAAACTCTCTGACAGTGAGTTTTGGTGAGCTTCTTTGTTGTTAAACGCATCTACATGCTCGTGAAACCACCTTTTACAAATTGACAAAGGGTGCAAGGCAAGAACTGTGGTAAGGGCCTCACTAAAAATAGTTAGCCACTGTTCCCCTGTCTGCTTCTCTATAATTGCCACTCTGGAGCCACATAGCTGGTGGTCACAAAGATTCTTAGCTTTCTCCATAGATAACATATCCTTTTTGAAACCTAAGGGTAGTTTCTGAGATATCTTCCAGGTCCCGCATTTCAGTGGAAAGGCTGACCAACCCAGACCACTGGCCCAGACCAAGGAACTGAGTCAACTGGTCTTGTGACCCCCACCTAATAACCTGGTCAGCAAAAAATGCAATTTCTATACCCCTATGGTTTTGCCCTGAACCCAGCCACTTAGACTCAATTTTCTACGCCAAACTGTCTTTAAAAACCCTGTCTCCCAAGTTCTCAGGGAGGCGGATTTGAGAAATTCCTCCTGTCTCCCCACTTAGCGATATGTGGAAATAAAAACTCTTTGTCTATGATAAACCCTGCTGTCTCGGTGTATTGGCTTCTCTTGGGCAGTGGGCAAATGAACCTGGTTGGGCAGCAACACTCGGAGAGTAGCGCACCCCAACTCCATGGGGACAGTAGCTTCTGTGTGTAGGACCCTTCCAGACTTCACTCTATATATCTCTTCTTCTTTATCCTTCATAATAAGCCAGCAAACGTTAAGTGTTTTCCTGAGTTCTGTGAGCCATTCTAGCAACTTAATTGAACCCAAGAGAGGGAGTCATGGGAACCCCTGGTTTGTAACCAGTCAGTCAGAAGCACAGGTGACCAGGACTTGGGATTGGCATCTGAAGTGAGAGCAGTCTTGTGGAACTGTGCCCTTAACGCATGGGATCCGACACTATGTCCAGGTAGATAGTGTCAGAATTGAATTATAGGACATGCAGTTGGTGTTCACCAAATAATTGGCTTGCTGTGTGGGGAACATCCCCCCCACCGCCCCCGCCAACACACACTACAGAAGTGTAGTGTGTGTTAAGAAGAAAGTAGAGAGAAAAAAGGGATTGCTTTTCCTTTTTACATACGGATAGCTCGTAATTTGTATAACAATACCCTACTTACTTCAGTTTTAGATTATCTAGTTTTTCGCTGTTAAAACAATGTGATGAGCAGATAGCTTTGGGTGTAAAACTTTGCCTATGTTTGATTATTTCTATAGAATGGTTTTCAAGGCATTTTAAAGAGTTTTAGTGCATCGCTTTCCGAAAAGGTTGTGCTGGTTTAAACTTTCACCAGTTCTTTATAGAGGCGGCTATGTTGCTGTAGTCTGTCCAGCATTGATCATTCCCATTTTTAAACATCCTTGCCAATTTGATTGGCTTAAAATGCTATCTGCTTGATTTGATCAATGGTGAAGTTGTTTTCTCAAATAGTTGTGGGCCAAGTCTGTTTATTCTTTTGTGAAGGTAACTGGTAGTATTTCCCCACCCATGTGTATCCAAGATCAGTTGGAATACTTTGTCAAGGGAAAAAAGACCAAACTCTGTAAAATAATTTTAAAGAGATTAACTCTGAGCCAAATTTGAGGACCATGACCCAGAGCCATGCCCAAGAGAGCTTGAGCAGTGGACTCACTGAGGTTGGGTTACAGTTTGGTTTTATACATTTCAGGGAGACAGGGGTTACAGGTAAACTCATAAATCAATACGTGGGAGGCATACATTGGTTTGGCCCGAAAAGGTGGGCCATCTCCAAGCGGGGGGCTTACAGGTTATAGGTGGGTTTAAAGATTCTTTGGCTTGTAATTGGTTAAAGACATGAAGCTTTGTCTAAAGGCTTGGAATGTTTCAACATAAGGAGCGGTTTGTCAGAGATAAGCCATCTGCAGGTTTGTCTTGCATACCCTTAGGCCTGTTAATGGTTTATAAAGGATGTCCCCAAGAAGGAAGGGGGCATGATGAGGCATGTCTGACCTCCTCTCTCCTGGCAGGCAATTTAGTTTTAAGATATTCCTTAGGCCACGAGGGGGTCCATTTAGTCAGCTGGTGGAGGGTGAGTCTTAAAATTTTATTTTAGTTCACAACTTTTTGTTTTACATATTCAATTAGGCTCTTCGTAAAGCAGATTTCTAGTAAAACTGATTGCCCCAAAGTTTAGATATGATAGAATCATTTCAGTTTGACCTTCCTCATTAACTTTCAAAATGTTCACAATTCAAAATCATTACAAGGTGTGGAGCTACCTATTCTAAAAGTGTTTGAGATATATATTCTTTAAATAAATAGGCACTGCTTGGAAATGAAAAATAGCAGTTAAATATCTTGGGGAGGTTAAGGTTAATATAGGAAACCGTCACAGGAATCAGAAGTTGTATTTGGGGGTGTGGGTGGAAGGATAGGCACGGTAAGTAGTGGGCTTGCAGAGCTGTGCCCCAGGAAGGTAAAACCAGTCTATCCAGATAGAACATTCTTTTTTCTTTTTTTTTTTTGAGACAGAGTCTCACTCTGTTGCCCGGGCTAGAGTGAGTGCCGTGGCATCAGCCTAGCTCACAGCAACCTCAAACTCCTGGGCTCAAGCGATCCTCCTGCCTCAGCCTCCCAAGTAGCTGGGACTACAGGCATGTGCCACCATGCCCAGCTAATTTATTCTCTATATATTTTTAGTTGTCCAGCTAATTTCTTTCTATTTTTTTAGTAGAGATGGGATCTCGCTCTTGGTCAGGCTGGTCTCAAACTCCTGAGCTCAAGCGATCCGCCTGCCTTGGCCTCCCAGAGTGCTAGGATTACAGGCGTGAGCCACCACACCCGGCCCAGATAGAACATTTCTTAACTGTGCTATCCTTCAATAGCTAGTCTGGTAGAGAGACAAACAAATGCAAATCTGGAGATGTGGGCTGTCAATGAAGAAAAGACCAAACTCTGTAAAATAATTTTAAAGAGATTTACTCTGAGCCAAATTTGAGGACGATGACCCGCAGCCACGCTCAAGAGGCCTTGAGCAAGTGGACTCGGTGTGGCTGGGTTACAGTTTGGTTTTATACATTTCAGGGAGACAGGGGTTACAGGTAAAGTCATAAATCAATACATGGGAGGCATACATTGGTTTGGCCCGAAAAGGTGGGCCATCTCCAAGCGGGGAGGCTTACAGGTTATAGATGGGTTTAAAGATTCTTTGGCTTGTAATTGGTTAAAGACATGAAGCTTTGTCTAAAGACTTGGAATGTTTCAACATAGGAGCTGTTTATCAGAGATAAGCCACCAGACATAGATTTGTTGCGTAAATTGAGGACCTGCAGGTTTGTCTTGCATACCCTTAGGCCTGTTAATGGGTTACAAAGGATGTCCCCAAGAAGGGAAGGGGGCATGATGAGGCATGTCTGACCTCCTCCCTCCTGGCAGGCAATTTAGTTTTAGGATATTCCTTTGGGCACGAGGGGGTCTATTTAGTCAGCTGGTCGGGGCGGGGGGTGAGCCTTAAAATTTTATTTTAGTTGACAGGGCTCTAATCCCAGCTCTGGAATTATCCTACTTTGTGACCATTTACAGATTATTTAACCTTTCTGTTTCTTAGTATTTATATAATTAGGTTCCTTTTAGCTCTAAAAATCTTTGATTTTATTATCCAGGGGACAGAATGTTATTCTTGTAAATCCAGAGCTTTTCTTGTTGGGAACTACTTGGAGAAAACAATGGGAAAAATTCCCCATACCCCAAAATTTTTGAGGGAAAGTGAACTCCCACATCCTTTTTTATTTTCTTTAGATACATTAAAAATGGTAAAATTAAATTATTTTTATGCCGTTTTTCCCAGGCCAGAGAATTGTATATTCAGTGTTTTCTCTTTCAAAATGCCAGAGAACAGCAGGTTGAATGAGTTTAAAGAGTGCAGGGAATTTCTTAAGCCTGGATATCTCTCTTAATACAGAGATTACTCAGGGTGAGAATAGCTGCAAAACCCTTCAGTGCTGTAAGAGAAATTATTTAGGCAAACGTGGTCTCAGCTTAATCCAGTGCTTTAATTAAAAGTATGATTAAACATCAACCCTTTCTGGCTTGAGAAAGCTGGTTGAGGCTGCTTTCTAAACTGGCCTACTCTTGGCTCTCTGTGTTCGATTCGTTAGGTCTGGCCCAGTGTGCTGAACTCTGCTGGCAGCTGAGAGGGGAAGCCGGAAAGAGGCAAGTTCCCGGTGCAAAGGTGGCTCTGCAGCATAATTTGGGCCTTGGAGGAGCTGCGGTTGTAACGATCTACAAGATGGGTTTTCCCGAAGCTGCCTGGTAAGTGGTGTTCTGAGTTATGTCTGTCAAATTAATCTTTCTGACTTTTCACATTTGATGATGTTTTGCACGCAAGAAATTCTGATTTTATTATCTTAGTATTCAAAGTATCTCATTACATTGTTTTAATAACATGGCTTTAAAACAGGCCATTAGCTTTTAAATTTAACTGTCTTTAGGAAAATTTTGTTAAAAAAGGAGGCAGCTTATTCAAATGAGAGTGCTGAAGTAGAAGCCTGAGCTGTCTGGGTACTGCTCTTAGTTCTGCCAACCTGAGTAATTTAGGTGAGTCACTCTTTGATTTCCTTTCCCACAATTTGCTTTCTCCTCATAGCCTCCCAGGCTTCTGAGGCAGTTTAGAGAAAGTCATCCAATGTACTCATTGGATCTTTGCAAATTTGTGTTTCTGAATCTAGCTGAGCCCACATTGCTGCTAGAATTCTTTTTGTCTCTTGCTGACTTTCTTCCTCTCCTTCAAATGCCTGTGCTCCTCAGGTCTCCAGGTACTTTCTTTCCCATCCGCTCTCAGGATCCCTCAGTTTCCTTGCTCATCTCTCACAGAAGTGCACCTCTTTCCCAGAGGAAGAAAGTCGCCTTCCTTTCCAAGGCCCAGCTTCCCTCTTTGCATGCTTTTGTTTCCAACCACTTTGTGTAACTCCGCTTCAAGTATTATATACACCCTCTTTTGAACCTTTCCACATTTCTCTTTCCATTGACTCCTTTCCCTCTGTCAGCAAACATTTTCAGGTCTTCCCTGTTGTAAAGTACTGTTTTTCTCCTTGCCTTAATTATTCTCTTTCATGTTGAGCCTTTTATATTGAGCCACCTTTGTTTTTCTAAGCTGGAACACATCACAGTCTAACTTCTTACCTCACCACTTACCTTACCAGGTAAGGCCACCAATGATCTGAACAAAATTGAATGCCCTTGGCTCTGTTTTCCCTCCTTACTCTCTTTAACCCTGCTGTAGATTTTAACATTAATTGACTCCCTTTTTTCTTTCAAAATTCTTGGAAATTATTTAATCATTTATTCACACTTTATTTTCCACAAAAGATATGAGATATACTTCTTTTATTGGATCTATTATGTTCTTACCTTTTACAAGATCTTGGGTTTTTTCTTTTTATTTATTTTTTTTTTTGAGACAGAGTCTCACTCTCTTGCCTGGGGCGAGTGCCGTGGCGTCAGCCTAGCTCACAGCAACCTCAAACTCCTGGGCTTGAGCAATCCTACTGTCTCAGCCTCCC
>RJWJ010045489.1:0-11732 GCA_004363605.1 Indri indri
TTTTAATTACACTATAACCTTCTTGGTTGGGAAAAAACTCCATGGCTTCTATTTGTTTTACTTTTTTCAATTTTCCCTTTAATATGTAGATAGTACTTCAAAAATAAGACACATGTATTGGGATGCCGAAAATACAAGAGTTAGGAATGATTATTTTTGGAATTCATAAAAATAGCAAACATCATCTTTAAGATTTCATACAGTGGTTCCATAGTGTAGCGGTTATCATGTCTGCTTTACACACAGAAGGTCCTGGGTTCGAGCCCCAGTGGAACCATAACGGGTTGTACTGTCTTGGCCGGGCGTGGTGGCTCACGCCTGTAATCCTAGCACTCTGGGAGGCCGAGGCGGGCGGATCATCCTGAGCGCAGGAGTTCGAGACCAGCCTGAGAAAGAATGAGACCCCATCTCTACCAAAAATAGAAAGAAATTAATTGGACAGCTAAAAATATATAGAGAAAAAATTAGCCAGGCATGGTGGCACATGCCTGTAGTCCCAGCTACTCGGGAGGCTGAGACAGTAGGATTGCTTGAGCCCAGGAGTTTGAGGTTGCTGTGAGCTAGGCTGACACTACGGCACTCGCCCCAGGCAAGAGAGTGAGACTCTGTCTCAAAAGAAAAAAAAAAAAAAAAAAGATTTCATACAACCTTCAATATATGTTTCTTCAGTGCCCGATAAGCGCACAGCATGGTAAAGAATGCTGCGGGCACAGCAAAGCAAGCAGAGGACTCAGTGTTTGCCCTCCAAGAATGGACTATCTAGTTCAGAAGACGGCACACAATTAATGATCCCAGAGCACAGGCAAGATCGTGGAGGGCTGATTATGTATGCAGGTGGAGTTAGGTCAGTGTGACATTAGTCAAAGAAGGCTCTTGCTTGGGGCAAACTCTTCCTTGGTTCTCCAGAAAGTAATAGCCATGGATGGCAGAGAAATAAAGGGGCAATGCTGGTATAAGTGGCTAAAGAGGCACGTGAGGGATGTGGAATGTTCGAATCATATGTAGACAATATAAAGACCAAGGCCTAGCCCAAGGTAGAGGTTGTGAAGGGAATTATTGAGCAATAGATCTCTTTGCTTGAAGATTTTGAATGAAGGATTTGGATTTGATCTATTAATGATTTGTAATAGGAATAATGTTTAAGGAAGTTTATCCTGGTAACTACTTAGAAGCTGGGACTGAACAGCTATTTGCAAACCTTTGGTAGAGAATGGTGACATCATTAAAAAAATCTAATTTTCACTCTTGAGGAGCACCAAGTACAGTGTTATAAATGTATGATAGCAGTATGAATAGTGGCATGCTTACGGGGACGTGCTAAAGAGCGGCACACTTTTCGTAGAGGGTGTCAGGGAGGTGCGAGGAATGGTTGGGAGGCCAGAGGAGTTGCTGCTTGGTGGATGAGTAAGGCAGGTGGGGAAGAGAGAGAAAGGGTGTTCAGCTGGTGACAGCAGCTTGTACACAAGCGAGGAGGTGTGTAGTGTCATACAGACTTGTTTGATGTGGCTGATACTGAGGACTTGTGAGTTTGGAAGTGATGTTAGAAGGTGACAGGGGGGTAGGGCCATAAATGTAGTGTAGCTAATAAGTTCAGCCATATATGTTGAGGAGAATGGGTTTATCTTTAAAATAAAGAGGAGTGTAATAAATAAATTTGTGATTAAAGAAGACCATTCCAAAGTTGTACAGGCTAATGTGGTAGTTTCTAGCCCCGTGTTGTCTATTAAATCAAAACTAATACTATTAAAATGAAATAAAATTACAAAGTCAGTTTCTCTGTCACAATAGCCACATTTCAAGATACTCAATAGCTACCCCATATGGGATAGTGCAGACATGGGGCATTTCCAAGGAGAAAGTTCTAGTGGGCAGTACTGCTCTGGAGCCTTTGTAAAGCGACTGTAAGAGATTGGAGTTAGAGAAAGGGAGACCACATAGGAGAGAGAGGTATGATAACTTCAAGGAATTTGGAGGACTTGAGCCAAGAGATCAACCCTGGCAGTGGCAAAGAAGGGAAGGGCTGAAGACATTTTTAGGAGACAGGATCAGTGCAGTGGTAATCCATCGAACGTTAGGGGTTAAGAGTAGGATGCCAGGTTTGGAGAACTGTTGATGTTGTTCAGCAATATGAGGAAAATGGGAAGAGGTGTCAAGTTTGTGAGGGAAATAATCCATTCAATTTTGATGTTTGTAAAACGTCCAGGTGAAGATGTCTAATAGGCACAAGTTTCACAACTTCTAGAAATGTGGGGATTGAACAGGGCTGAAGAAGTAGATTTGGATCTCCACAGCACAGATAAGATCACCAGGGCATGTGAAAAGAGCGATAAGGTGTTTGAAGGTAGAACCATGAGCAACTTCATCTTTTAAGGATGGACAAAAGCCTGGGAGCCTGAGAAGCCAGAGCAGCACCTGGAAAATCAAATGGGCTGAGTCACAAATGCCAGGCAAGGGAGAATAGAGTTTCACAAAGGAGGGAGTGCAATGGAAAAGATCAGAAACACAACCTATTTACAGCATCTGGCAAGAATGCAATCATTGTGACTTCGTTGAGAGCCCGTTTAGTGGAAACTAGAATGTAGGAGTGGAGGAAGAAGCGGAAGCCGGGAAGGGGAGGTGAGTGCAGACTGAGTTTTCATAGCATGTCTACGAAGGGAGAAACAGAGTAGTAGTTAACAGAAACATGAAGAGTCCTATTAGATGGTTTCTGTAAAATATATGTTAAAAAATAAGAGGGACAAGAACAATCCTGTTTTCTCACTAAAGGAAAGTCCCCAGAAGTGGGGCAGGATATAGCAGGGCGTTACTCTCTTCCCATGGCTTTTCCATCTTTAACAGACATATTTATAATTTAAAATATTGCTTTAATGTGCTTTAGACATTCCTGGTATATAGGATTATGTAATTCTTGAATTGCCTTTGAGTTTAGGATATTTATATTGGCCAGTGTGACAAAGAGAGCCTAGTGTAGTGGGAAAAAAAATCCCATGTATGCCGTTGTATAATCTGTCTGACTTTAAGCAAATATTTAACCTCTCTGGACCTGAGTTCCCTTGTGTGTAAAAAAGGTGATAACATGTGTTATATAGGATTATTCTGGAATTAAAGAAGATAGGGAATGTCCAGCACCTTGTACATAAAAGATATTCAATACATGTTAAATTTCTTCACTTTCATGGAGAGGAAGGGGAGAGAAAATGCAGAGTAGTGTTTTATTGTTATTATTGTCATTAAGAACTGTTATTTCTTTGTCAGTCAGATAACTTAAGGGGGTAAAGTGTTTAGGGGCAAAGTTTAGTTATTTAATCTTTTAGCTGGAAAAGATTACGTACTATATTTTGACATTGGAAATACTGCCTCATTAGAGACATTGGAAATCCTTCCAATAAAACCTCATGATATTGTATAGTTCATATGTTAGGTATAACATGAAAGCCAGCTGGTCACCCCCATGACTTATAAAATAGACATTTTGGGTGAGATTACTCTTAATTGGGCAGAGTATAATGAGTGCTTATCTAAGAGAACAGCTGAAAAGACTGTCCATGCTTTGGATTATTAGAATATTTTACCATATATTGCTTTTATTTTTCCAAGTTCCTTTGATAAAATTTTCTAGAGCAGAAATGAAGATTCTTTTGAATAATTTCAGTTTTCTGTTGTCTGTAAATTTGAATTTAACTCAAGCTATTGTGTAATAACTTAAATTGTAGTCTTGTAGTATTCATGGTAGAATTCATCAAGTATTTTAGAATTTTAAAAGGCTTTGATTCTGAGTAATGCCATAGTTATTCTCTGTAAATCTGCTGAAATATTTCAGAAATCCCCTACTTAGGGAAGAAATGCTTTTAGCATTTCTTTGGATTTATCACATTTTATAGTTAGGTACATATTGTTCTCCATGAGGAAAGGCCCATATCTGTTTTGCTCATCACTGGACACCCTGTGCTTAGCACAGTGTCTGACACTCAATTTGCATTCAGTTCTATTATTGGATGATTGAATGGAAGAATCATAGGGACTATGATTATGGTTGTAAATCTAATAATTTCACTTTACAGAAAAGGAAATCCAGGCTCAGAGAGGTGATTTATTTTGCTCAAAGTCAAAAACAATATAATGAGAGTATTAGTAAGCAAAATTCTAGAACTTGTGGTTCTCAATTGAGGGTGATTTTGACAATGTCTGGAGACATTTTTATTGTCACAGTTGGGCAGTGGGAGCTATTGGCGTCTAGTGGGTAAAGGTTAGGGGTATAACTGAACATCCTATGATGCACAGGACACTCCTTTACAACAAATAATTATTTGGTCCAAAATGCCAATAATTCTTAGGTTGAGAAACCTTGATCTACATTATACTGAAATTACACAATCACTTATTGACTGTCTACTGGGTAGAAGCACTATTTTGATATTGTGAAGAAAACAAAAAGGATTAAAACATGGTCCTTGTCAGCCGGGCGCGGTGGCTCATGCCTGTAATCCCAGCACTCTGGGAGGCTGAGGCGAGCGGATTGTTTGAGCTCAGGAGTTCGAGACCAGCCTGAGCAAGAGCAAGACCCTGTCTCTACTAAAAATAGAAAGAAATTAATCGGACAACTAAAAATATATAGAAAAAATTAGCCAGGCATGGTGGCACATGCCTGTAGTCCCAGCTACTTGGGAGGCTGAGGCAGAAGGATTGCTTGAGCTCAGGAGTTTGAGGTTGCTGTGAGCTAGGATCACGCTATGGCACTCTAGCCCCGGGCAACGAGTGAGACTCTGTCTCAAAGGAAAAAAAAAAAAAAAAGCATGGTCCTTGTCCTTTAAGAGTTTGCAATCTCGAGGACAATTATATTAACTCAGTCTCTGAAACATTGAGATCTCTTTTGCAATTGCTTCCATTATGCTTACGCATGTGAGATATCTCGTTTTGTGTAATGTTTAAAATATGCTAAATCTCACAGTAAGTTTAAGGATTTGATTTAAGGATTGCAACCTTTAATCAAAGCACAAATAAGGGGAAAAAAACCCCTAAAAATTTACATATATGTATGTGTGTGTGTGTATATATTTAGTGTGTGTGTGTGTGTGTGTGTGTGTGTGTGTAGTGCCTAGATATGATGTTCTGTTTTAACCGGCACTTAACTGGGTGGTTAAGTTATTCAGAAGCATGTAGTAAGCCTAGTTGTTTGTGTAGAAATGAAGGGGACATTATCCAAAAGAAGTTAGACCATTTTATATGCTGTAGATTCTGTAGTCTAATTACAAAGACAAAACATGTGCAATGTAAGCTATTTAAGAATAGCACCTTTTTTTTGTGAATTGTGGAAAACATCTAGGAATTACGACAATGATATAAGATTTAACACAGTTTTAAGTTTTATTCTGCAAGACACTAAAGTGAACCAAGGTTTAAAAATAGACCCTTATTCAGTGTAATTACCTTTAACACTATAGTTTTAGGGAATTCAGGTTCTTTTTTAAGGAGTATACAGTGCTAGAAAACTATGGACAAAATGTGGAACGAAGTACCTAATTATGAATAAGGTAAAAAGATATTTTGACTCCGTAAGATAATATAGAACCATATCATCAAATTCTCTCCTTTTTAGTGTCAGTTTCTGTGGGCCTGCGTGTGGTTAGGGGCAGGAGGGGAAGGTGAACACACATGCACAGTTTTGAGTGTCTAATACACAGCACAGCTGTCAGCACACTCATCAACATTTTGTCATAGGCATTAATATTTTACTTGTATTACCTTAGTGGTGCAGGTGAGTTCACAACCACGTCTACGAGGAAGGAAGTAATTTTACCCATTTTTAATAGGATAATATGGGAGCCTTGGTAAATAGTTCCAATGTAATCATTGGAAGAATTGTAAATCAAGCTTCACAATTTATGATTTCCTGCTTTCTACCTTTTCTTTCTTTGGATATTACTGAAGCAACAACTTTTAATGATCCGTTTGAAACTAGATAGAGTAATGCCAAATAATTTTACTTGTTAAAGATTTTGTTTTGCCCTTTTTTAAAGACTAGCTTATTTGTTTGTAGATAGTCAAAACTTCCACCAGATGGCAGTAAACACTTATTTCCTAGCTATTCAATAGACTGGATTTAATTAATTAGTTAAAAATTTAAAACTTATGAAACTGTACATTCGCATGGAATCTTATGAATATTAGGACTATAGTTGTAAATATCCCTATGTTTAGTTCTTCATCACATGTATCAGTCATAGTATATGAAAAGGGCCTGATTCGTATGTGTGTGTATACCTAAATACAGAAGATGACTATGTTATAACAGACCCTATACATACACATATAAATATTACATATGAAAATATATAAATCATGCCTAGTATACATAAACACTCAGTAAAGGTTATTTTTCCCTTCCTTTCTTTTCTGGACTTATCAATCAGGATAATAGATTGGCCCTGAAATGCTAGTCATTGGAAGAAAGAACATACAAATATAATTATTTTAAAATATACCCCTGACAATTTTATGACTTTAATCATATATACAATAAAAATTGATCGAAACACATTTCATTGTAAAAAGAGCAACGTTTTTCTTGTAAGAAAGTGGACACCTATTATGGACGTATGAGCTTCTGGTCTGTTTGTTGCTGTTGTGTTAGATGAAAGGGTGTGGTTGTCTTTCCTTTGACTATGGTACAGTCATGACTTCCATTGCCTAGGTATTTATGATGTTTCCCTCTCTCTCTCTTTCTACCACTTCGCACCATGCCTGATTTCTTTCTATCCTCTTCAGCCATTCAAATGAAGGCTCTGCAAAGATTAGTAGTGGGTCTTTATATTCTCTCTCTGTCACCAACTCCCAAGGCTGCAGTGGGTCATGCATTTGATCTTGAATATGCCACTGCCATACGACCTCAATAAGTTTGCCTAAGATTGAATTGTTTCCTTAGTTTAGGATTAAAGACTCTAGAGTTACGGTAAGCATTTTTCCCTCTCACTTTACACATTCAGATTCTACTGATTCTTTCTCTGCAAAATCTTTCGTACCTATTTTTTCCCTTCCATTCCAGCATTATTATCTTTATTTGGACCGCCCACCTCTCCCTTGAACCACTGCACTTGGTTACTTTCACCTCTTTTGTCTTCGCACATCTCCTGGTAAGATGCGTACTCTTCAGCCTGTGGTTTGAAGGCCCCCGTAGTCTGGGCTGACCTTCCTTTGAACCTTGGGTCACACGACTCCGCTTTCTGGAGGCAGCGGAAGGAAGTGTGCTGGAGTAACTAACAGATGTGGTTTGGAGCCCTCGCACCTGTGCCTCCTCCCCTGCAGCGCCCCAGCAGCGACTTCGCCTGAAGTACGTGACGCGCTGCAGGTGCCTCATTTGTAAACTGGAGTCAAGAATCCTGTCTTATAGCCTAATTGCAAGGTTAAAGGAATTAACCTTTAAAAACATGCAAAAAGTATTCCATAAGTGGATTGATGGGTCTTCTTCCAACGAATCTCGCTGTTCTCCCCTGCGAGCGTTTGCTCTCCAGCGCTGCTGTCCTCGCTCCCTCTTTCCTTCCCGGCCAGTTAAAATTCTACCCATCCTTCAAGGCTTATCTCAGATGCTACTTTCGCCATGAATAATTTGTGAATAAATTTGCCCACCGCAGATCCCTCCTTCCTCTGACCTATATTATTTATAAATTATTCATTCCTGTCTTACACCCCTTGTCACATTTTATTTTGTATTACAGCTGACTATATTTATGTCTTATTTTCCCTTCTAGATTGTAAGGTCTTGTGGTCAGGGACCATATTCTCTTTGTCTTTGCTAAAATACCATATACCACAATGCTTTGCCCGTTATAGATGCTCTATTAATATTTATTGGATAAATGATTGAATAGCATATTAGCTCTCCAATGCCAGATTTATAATTTGTTTTTTAACGTAAGGATTTTTTTTTAAGTACTAAAAGATTCAGGAACTGCCATATGACCATGTCTTTTCCCTCTTCTTAAAAATAATATTTTTTTCTACTCATCTTTAGTCCATTACTTGAATAATTACTGCTGTCATTGTATTTAGAGAAGGAAAGGAGCAGTATCATTTAAAGCATATATTTGTTTCACCTTTCATAGTTGTTATTGGTAGGTTTATACAGCCATGGATTTATTTGGGTGGCTTTTCTTCTCCCTTTGCCTTCTCCTCCTTCTCTTCCTCATTATCATCATCATGATCATTATTATTATTATTTACACTTTATTGAACTTACTGAAGTAATCACTCTATGTTAATTATTTTAAAAATCACATCGTAGCCTGAGAAACACAAATGAGGCAAAATCTAAATGATCGGCACCATCTTGACTATTGCCACCAAATGCATAAATATGTAAAATTTATTGACATAGAATCATGGTTTGGTCATAGACTTTTTCTCACTTTGTAGATGAGGACACTGAGCTCCAAAGGGGTTAGGTGACCTTTCCTGAGGCCCCTGGTATTTCCTTGTAGAGCAGAGTCTGGAATCCATTTCCCCAGATAGCTTGTCAGGGATGGGTGATCGTCAGCGGTGAAATATGTAAAGACTGAATTTTGGAAAGTAACATTGTCTTTGGGATAGAATATGAACAAGTTCTAGAGGGCACAAATTATTCTGTGTTTGACTTAGGTGCATTAATTCCTGTTTTAGTGCATGTTTTAGTGATGGATATGTCATGGTGTCCCCCATGAATTTACGTTACAGTGTCTGTGACCAACTGTTCTAACACATATTGAATGGAAACTTTGACCATAAAGTTATACCCTTGGTTGAACATGTTGCATATTTTTTAGATGTAATTTAGTTAAAATTTTAGTATGGATTTTTTTAAAATCTAAAAGAAAAGTTGGGATTCTTCAAACAAAACAAATAGATAAATACATAAAACTACTCTGATACTTGACTAAAGTAGGTGAATAAACCCCTTAGGAACTGTGCTAGAATTTTCTTCATTGCTGAGTAAAAATTTGTTTTCTTGAGTTTGATTAATGGATACAAAGGAGGCCACTTAACTCACTCTTTGGCCTTCTACCTTTCACTCTTGGATTCTAAAAGCAAGATTAATCTTGTTTTGGAACTAATTCTATTACTCATCATTCAAGGGAATTTAAGGAGTCTGAGGGAGAGTGTGAGTCTCTGTAGCAAAAGCAACGTCAGCCTCAAGGCCCCCCAGCAGCTGGCCCAGCATTAACAGGCATTACACATTAACTTGTGTCTTCTCGCCCCTCTTGCGCGTCAGTTCTGAAAACTGACAGACTGCTGTCCTGGTGCTCTTGGATGGGGTACTGCTTTCCACTCACTCCCCTCCCTCACATCCCATTTCACTTTCTGATGTGTTTCACCATAGTTTAGTTTTGTTTGTTCTTGCATCTCATATAAATGGAATCATGCACTACATCGTTTTTTGTGTCTGCTTTCTTCTACTTAACGCTTGAGGTGTGGATCGGCAGCTCATCATGTTTGTTGCTGAGCAGTCCTCCATTGTTTGAATGGACCACATTTTGCTTATCCATTCTCCCATTACATGATGTACATTTTCATCTAAGCCTAATTTCTGTCTCTGTTTTATGTCCTTACCTCTGATTCCTCCTCCCTTTTTCCCATTATCAACCTTGAATGAATGTATCAATCCGTTGTCATTGATTTTCCAGGAATAGAGTAACCTCCGCATGTGTAATTCTTTCTTCAGCTAAGGAAAGTTTTCTTTTCTTTTTCTTTTGTTTTTGTTTTTGTCTTTTTTTTTTTTTTTTAGATACAGGGTCTCATTCTGTCACCCAGGCTGGAGTGCAGTGGTGCAATCACAGCTCACTGTAACCCCGAACTCCTGGGCTCAAGCGATCCTCCCGCCTCAGCCTCCCAAGCAGCTGGGACTACAGGTGCACGCTGTCACACCAGGCTATTTGAAAATTTTTTTGTAGAGGCAGGGTCTCGATATGTTGCCCAGGCAGGTCTCTAGTTCCTGGCCTCAAGCAATCCTCCCGCCTTGGCCTCCCAAAGAGCTACGATTACAGACGTGAGCCACGGCGCCTGGCAAGAAGTTTTGTGTTCTATTGTCTTTGATTATTGCATGTGTTCCACTGATTCTCTCTTCCCTTTGAGTGCCCCGGTTTTCCATTTGTTGTTGACAGTAACCTTTGCCGGGTCTCTGTGACTATTTTCTTTTTCCTAATTTTCATTTCTGGATACCTTCCCTCTGTATTGAGGGGTAGTTATTCAACTTCTTATCCTTTGCATCACTCATTTTCTATAATATGAACTATGCTTTTTATTGCTGCCAGCGTGGACTTTAATTTTGTATTTATGTTTTCATTTATATCGAAATCTTCCTTAACTCCTTGTTATGATATGTTCTTCTTTTTTTTTTTTGAGACAGAGTCTCACTCTTTTTGCGTGGGCTAGAGTGCCGTGGCGTCAGCCTAGCTCACAGCAACCTCAAATTCCTGGGCTCAAACAATCCTACTGTCTCAGCCTCCTGAGTAGCTGGGACTACAGGCATGTGCCACCATGCCCAGCTAATTTTTTCTATATTTTTAGTTGTCCGATTAATTTCTTTCTATTTTTAGTAGAGACGGGGTCTCGCTCTTGCTCAGGCTGGTTTCAAACTCCTGAGCTCAAACAATCCGCCCACCTCGGCCTCCCAGAGTGCTAGGATTACAGGCGTGAGCCACTGCGCCCGGCCTGTTATGTTCTTTTTATATTCTCCTTTTAGCTGTTCATGTCATTTTGTTGCCTTTACATAGAGGACATGTTTACTTGTACTTTCTTGAGTATGTCAGACCATTTCCTGAAAATTTATTTTGCATCATACCGTAGGAAATATTCAGAAAGACTATGAGAAAGAATTTCCCTTGTTCTAATGTACATTTTCATTAGTCCCATTTGCTTTTTCCTTCCTTTCTTCTTTCTTTATTATCCTCAGATGAGTGAGTTCTGTGCAGAACCAGATGAGGTCGAGCGGATTGTCCTTTTGTTCCATTTTGTAATTCTCCAGTATGACAATTCAATCCTCTTTCTAAATCTTCGGCTGCAGTGCAGACCGATGGGTGCATTTCCAGCACAGTTCCCAGTTGTAGCAGATGTGTACTCTACGTACCTGGGCTCTATTGCAGTTTCTTGCCTTAACCCTTTGCTATTTCTGTATCATCATGCAATGTAATTCCAGCTCACAGCATTCATGGTTCTTTCTCTTTTCTCTCCTTTCTTCATGTGGTGCTTCTCAAAAAGCCCCCTCCACTCTCAGTTGTTTTCACCCAGTTGTTTTCTTGGCGTTACAGTCTCTCTCTGGGCGTGTGGAGTTAGAGACAGTGGATGGGGTAGACTGGGGAGCAATTTTTTTCTTCATCTCACAGCAGCTTCTCAGTGATAGAGAAACCTCCCTGTGTAGGTTTTTGGTTGGTGGATTCTCTGGGTCTCTCAGTCAGTGACAAACAGTGAGAGCCACAGCATGTATCTTCTTAACTCTGTTCACACAGCCACTGGCTTGATGTGAGATTAAAGTATGCCATAAGATAAAAACTGGGTTGTTCCCTGGCTCTCCCCCAGAACCATCTGCTTTATAATTAGTGTCAATTCAGTGAAGATTTGGAATTTAGGTTGTTTTCCAGCCTTGGTTCTCAATGAGATTGAGAGTTTTTTTCCTTTTGTTTTTTGCCTCTTTTTTTAAAAGCACTTTCATTGGTATTTAGTGATAAGTTGGGAGGGGCAGTTCTCGGAGCTCCTAGTCAAATGTC
>RJWJ010045490.1:0-11734 GCA_004363605.1 Indri indri
TTCTCCTCACCCCAGACACCCCTTCTCCTCACCCCCAGGACCCCAAGGCTCTATAGCTGGGAGAACAGCGACAAGTTCCATCCCAGTCCTCACAACCCTGTCTGGCCGTTACCATGGCACCGGAGGCCTCAGGAGGCTGGTGGGGGTGGGGGGCGGCTGCCGTCCTCCGGGCACAGTCAGCAGGTCATGGGGACCTTGGCCCCTAATCTCAGACACCACCTCATTTCCCAGACGTGTGGGCTGTGTGCAGAGCCCCTTCCTCACGTGAGAAAGCCCCGGGCTGCCTGCCCTCGGACGGCCCTCACTCACAGGGGAGACAGCGTCCAGACTGCTGCGATCTGGTTCCCAAGAAAAACCCCGCCCGGGCCCCTTAGGAGCTGCGCGCAACCCTCGCCCTCTGCTGCCGACCGCCAGGCGGTCCACGGGCCTCCCGCGCCCACCTGCAGGGTGCGCCGGCTCCGGACGGTCGTCCGCAGGCCTTTCTCCCACTGGACGGATTTGTGCGGAACTGCGGACGGTCCCCTGGTCCACGTGAGCAGGGTTGTGGCACAGGAGCGCGGCACAGGCCTTCCCACCCCTCCTGCCAGGGCCACGCAGCCTTGGCTGCCTTTCCCGTCTTGTTTAGCTTTCTGGTTCTTTGTAAATCTGGGGAAACGGAATAAACCCCACGTGCATATCGCTAGCAGAGAAAGGGGAATCTCTGTGTTTAATCAGACAATAAAAAGCAAAACAGAGATGCCAAGAGCCTTGCACAGTCTCTCAGAAGCAAGTGTAGCCCCTAATGTTAGAGCTCTCGGGGAGAAGAGCAGTTTGGTGTTTTGTGAGAATGTCCCTTGCTGGTAAACGCTGGAGTCTGTCGCACACAGCAGGACGCATTCCCAGCTCGAATTACGTTAGAGCCGCACAATACAAAGAATCGCCATTTAGAGTAGGAAGAAATGATTCAAACAGACACAAAGAAAGCTGAACTTCAAGTTATAAGGAAATACCTAGGTTTAACTAGGAAACGGAGATACTGATTTTAATATTCAACTTTCAGAGTTTCGTTCACATTCAACTAATAATTACTGAAAACGTGCTACGGACGAGCCAAGTTATTGGAGGTGAGTGTGTTCTGTAAAGTCACGGAAAGCAGGTAAGCGAGTGCCGACTGTTGCTCCGGGGAAACACAGGTCAGACTCCTGAGAGCCTCTGGCCACAACACATAACCTTGTTTGACGTGTGTTTCTATTTAAAGATGCCCCCTTTAGTATTGATTACGCTGCCGAGTTGTTAACGCCGAACTCACGCCCACGCGAAGCTCATCTGCGTGACGTTTCCTCCATAACGCGTGTCACAACCTCTGGTGCGCGGGAACATGAGACAGCACTTCAGCACCGCACGGGGGCAGAACCACCAACAAAAGGCCCGGAAACATGAAAAACGTGCGCTGCATAGACCCTGCCGGGGACCTTGCTCGTGGCGTCAGAGCATCGCCCTGCCCGGCCTCCTCCGAGAACGTGCGCACCGGCAGGCTTGCGCTGCTCGCCGCTTCACGCGTGCCAGGAATGATCGTGGCGTGAGCTCTGACCCGGGGTTACCGATGAATTCGCAAAAGTGGACTCTGAATGGTGAGGATCGACTGGTTCCTGGCATCTGTGTTGAAGCGTTTTCACTTGCATCAGTGGCCTCATTATTTTCCTCACGTGTTACAATTTAATGTCACAGAGAAACAGGAGCACTGGTGCTCAAGAGGCCCACGGTCCAGGTCTAACTGCCACTTCCTTGCTGGGTGATTTCAGCATGTTTTGTTGTTAACCTACGAAGTAGGGACGGTAAGGCAAACCCTGCAGGGCGGTTCGGGTGATTGACAGGTTATAGGATTTCCCTCTAGACCGAAGCTATTCATCTCTGCTCTAATCAATGCACAACGCGCTGCTCCTGCTCCGAATTCTTCTATAAAATCCATCCTCTAGATCAGCCCACCTTACACAGGTTCACATGGCCCCGGCACACGGCACTGGCTGCTTCCCTAGGGAACGACATGGTCGCTACAAGGGGAAGACGGTCTCGTTCCTTCCCGACCCTGTGCTGCTGGGATGCAGATCGTGTGATCAGTATGCAAACGATCACCACAGGGCAGACTGGAGGGCCGTTCTGACGCTCATGTCAGGTGCACTTACAGGAAGGAGCTTCTGAGGTGAGAACACCTGTGTCATTTCTGAGTCACTGTTCCTGGGGGGCCGTCTGCTTTCTAACAAGGAAATTCACTCATCGTGAGAGGTGACTCCCATTTGTAGTGGAAGAAATGCCAAAAAGCAGAACCCACAAATCCAGTGCAAACTCCTTTACCCTAGTGAAAGGCGGAGTATTCAGCCCAGAAAATCACGTGATACTTTAAAGGCACTATGGCATGGCTGCTTATGGAGAATATATTAGGAGAGACAAAAGCAACTTGTTGTTACGAGTCAATTCCCAACCAGGCTGGACAACATGGAAAGGTATATCCCTGAGATTTTGCAGAATGCACTGGTTTAAAACCACCTGTAACCACTGTAAGCAAACCACACGTGTGCGCGCAGGTGAGATTAATTCACCACTGTGGTTCCAGCCACAGTCGTCTCTGTTCTAGATGCCGCCCCCAACTGTTACTGAGCTCTGCATCACCCAGTGGCTCACGTGACATTCTACCGCACATTGGTAGTTGCTCCTTTTCTTTTTTGCGGCCATAAAACATGCTAACAAAGAATAGAAATAACTTCTAGCATTTCACATACATATATTGCTTGTTTGCTAAAATATTCCCACCCTATCACTTAAGGCTTATGAAACAAACAAACCCTCCATGAACCAGGATGTTGGGGTAAAAGTTCTGCTTCAACGGTCTTTTTTTAAACTGAGGACTATTTAGAAATATTTTCCCCTACTTTTATCATGGAAATAATTTAAAAATACATATAATGCTCTGCTTTTATAATACTGGTATACGGACATATGAGTCTTCTTAGCAATCATGTACCTCGAGGTCATTTTCTGAGCATCGATCTCCATTGCACGACGCCCAGGAATTGTCCAACACCAAACTCAATCCGTACTCAGACTGCAGTAGGGTTGAGCGTGGAGCAGACAACAAATTTCTGATGAAACCTTCTTTTTCTAATCTAAAACCATTTCTAAAACATAGAACAATGTAGAATTCCTATCAATTGAGGGTTCCACTTAGTTTGGCTGATGTGGGAGTTGTTATTTCTAGATGATAATGCGTTACACATAACAAAAGATCATTTATATCACGTCAGCCTTTAAGGTCTTCAATGACTGTAACACGTATGACTGCAGTTCTCCTTACAGACAACGCCCAGACAGATGTTAACGGTTCTGTAGTCAGTTTAAATAAAGACAAGCCTCAGGTACTGATTTCCTTGACTTTCTGTGGATTAAAAGAAGATAGCCATGGCATATGTGGCAACAACTGTTAGTTTTAAAGTTAATCATTTAATGCTGATGCTTCATAACTAACACAAAAGTAAATGTTTCTCTTTTCAACTGGTGAACTTTCTTGAAAGTTGTTTAGAAATGAAAAAGAAAAAACTTTTGTATACTAATTAGTTTTTTGGGTTTGTTTATTTGTTTGTTTTTACTAGCATGCTCTCTGTTGGCTTCACAGACTGACCTGTGCTTTGTCTGTTTGATACCTGGATTCTGGGTGAAGCCCAGTAACTGGATGGATGGGTGGATGAAGATGGATGGATGATGGATGGATGGGTAGGTGGGTGGATGAATAAATGGATAGATGGGTTGATGCATAGATGGATGATGGATGATGGGTAGATGCTGGGTGGGTGAATGGTTGGATGATGGGTGGATGATGGGTGGGTGGGTGGACAGGTGGATGGATGATGGATGGATAGATGGAGGATGCGTGGGTGGGTGAGTGATGGAGGGAGGATGGATGGGTAGGTGAGTAGATGGGTGGATGGTTGGATGATGGGTGGATAATGGGTGGGTGGGTGGACAGGTGGATGGATGATGGATGGACAGATGGATGATGGATGGAGGACAGGTGGGTGGGTGGGTGATGGATGGATGGATGGGAGGATGGGTGGGTGAGTAGATGGGTGGATGGATGGGTGGATGGATGATGGATGGGTGAGTAGGTGAGTAGATGGGTAGATGGATGATGGAGGGATGGATGGATGGGTGGAGTGGGCGGGTGGATGGTTGGGTGGATGGATAGATGGGTGGATGGATGGGTGGATGGAGGATGGAGGGATGGGTAGATGACGGAGGGATGGGTGGATGGGTGGGGTGAGTGGATGGATGGTTGGGTGGATGGGTGGATAGACAGATGGGTAGATGGATACTGGATGGATGGATGGGTAGGTGAGTGGATGGATGGATGGATGGATGGATAGGTGAGGAGATGGATAGATGGATGGATGGATGGGTGATGGATAGATGGGTGGGTAGATGGATGGGTAAGCAGGTGCATGGATGGATGATGGGTGGATGATGGATGGACAGGTGAGTAGATGGATACATGGATGGGTAGATGGATGGGTAGATGGACAGATGGGTAGGCAGGTGCATAGATGGATGGATGGATGGATGACGGATGGATGGACAGGTAAGTCGGTGGATGGATAATAGAAAGACGTATGTATATATTGCCTATATCAACGCAAACATACTGAGACATTTTCTCAAAACACCATCTATGGCTTAAAAATCATTCTACTTTAACTTTTCTCATCTTGTGGACTATATATTTAGTGAATTGCTCATTCAGTTCCTTACTTAGCAGTAATGTAAGAGAAACAAAGTGCTAATAGAAGTCTCAATGTTACCAGACAAAATCAGAATGACATAGGAGACTTCCTGTGTGAGCTGAATATAAATTTGAGTCCCGGCAAGAGCAGGGGCATCCTTTACATCTGGCACGTGTTCTACTTCTGACCCCTCAGTCGGCGCTCAGGCACAGGCACTGGGGTCACACACAGCACCCACACCGCAGCTGGCCTGGAGCAAGACACGCTATGAGAGTGTACAGGGGTGGTGCTAAACAGCACAGTCACGTGATTCAGACCTAGAGCAGCTCGTCTGGCAATGCCCTCATTTTACAGGAGAATAAATAAAACGCATGGAGTCTAGGGACTAGCTCCAAATAGTCCGGTTTTAACATCAGTGCCACCACAGGAATGACGATTTCTTGATTCTCAGTAGAGAGCTTTTAGTAAAACACTGTGATAATCGTAAAATCTACACAGGAGCATCGGCCAGTGTCCTTTCCTAACTTTGCCTGGGCTGGACCCACACCGCTCACGCTCTTTCTCTGAATTGCTTCCGAGCATCTCCCGCCTTCCCAGTCTCCTTCGCTGCCCGTCCCTCCCTGGTGAAGCCCACAGTCTGTGCAGGGCTAATCCCAGCTGCCCGCTGAAGCCAGGAGAAAAATACGTTTACATCTGGCTGCCGCGGAGTCGGCTCTGCAAGCCTCGTGCCAGCTATGTCAGACTGCAGAGCAGACACCAGGGCCGTGAGACTCTGGAACCCCACGTGGGCAGCAGGCTGTGCACTTGCATTCCTAAAGCATACGCCCCGTTACCACATTTCTGCATAGCTGCATATCCTGCCTCCCAGACTTTAGGCAGGGACTGTCCAGAACATCTAACCTTAGGGTTTACAGAGAAGGAAGGACAGAGAACCAGCTCCTGTTTGAACGTGGCAGGAAACTGAGACTCACCGAGTTGCTGCAACATAACGGAACGGAACTAGCCTTAGCAGAAACATAACCACTGACCATGCTCTATCTTCTTAAAGGGCTGAGCAAGAGCAACCCCATGCAGATTGTATCTTATTTGCAATTCCTTTGAGATTATGTGCAATTCGGGGCTTCCTTTCTGTGTTAAGGAGTGCCTTGCCTTGCACTCTCCTCTCAAGGAATATTTGGAAGAAAACAGACTATTCAATATTTGTGCTTTGCCTTTGCACTCTGAAAGCATTTTCTTAGTTCTAATTCTACAGCAGTCTATTTTCCTGTTACAGCTGGCAGGCGATGTGACCTGTCCCAGGAGCCTTCTGTTCTTCTGGCGCTGACATGCACGTCCCCAGGCACAGCAGAGAGCCCTTCACTCCTGGCGGACCCCGGGGCTACTAATCTGTGTTTTCTGTGACACAGTCTGACTCTCACACTGCTTAAAGATTAATGAATTAAACAAATAAATGACTGAATTATTAGTGACAAACATTTAGAAATAAACGTGCTCACCTAAGAACCAGGACTGAGTCGTTTTCTTGAAACCTCAGAGGTTTGGGCCCACGGCCGTCCCGTGTTGTAGGGCGACAACCAGCAAAGGCAGAAAGCAGGGACCTACCCACTCCTGGGATTGGACCCGGGTTTTTGCCCTGATGTCACATCACACACACTCATGGGCCAGCGTCGGTGGCAGGTCCAGCCTCCCTCCCTGCTGTGGGGTCCAATCCAGCCCTGTCGGGCCCTCTCCACGGGAGACAGGTCCCGAGTAATGTGCCCTGGCCCACCTGCCCCAGAGCCTCGCCGGAACCAGCATGTCTGCACCATCTCAGAAGCAAGAGACGAATCGGAAGAGTGAAAGGTGAGTTTTGCTTCGCTCCAGTGAGAAAGATACAGCAGCGCCAGGCAGGGGCATCCAGCGTTGACCACGCAGGTCATAACAAATGTGCATTTTACCACAATGTTTCATTTCCGTGTAAATCCAACCTTCGCAAGTGTTCACATGTTCTCGGGTTCAACAACGCTTTATTATTTTGCTAGTATATCATTCGTAGAAGTGACCCCTTATTGACAGCCTGGCGCCTGCACTCGTGACGATGTCGATGTCGTCATCGTGTCTCCACAGACCAGCAAACGAGGCCAGGGGTTGGGGAACCCGCCCCAGATCTCACAGGATCGGAGAGAAACAGACTCAAATCCACGTGCCTTTGAGTGCAGAGCCAATCCATACATTCATTCACTCGTTCATTCACTCACTCATTCACTCAACAAACATCGAGCCCCTGTTCTCTGACCCACACATGTGCACATACTGAATATGCTGTGACCCACACACAATGTAACTGAAGACAACTACGGAGCAATTCAGACCGGCCCTGCCTTCCAGGAGCACACAGTTCACCGGGAAGCTAAAGCCACGACCTCACGGACGGCAGCGTCGTCACGAGAGAACGTCAGGAACTGCTAAGTTCTGGGCTCCCCCGCCCAACACGCAGTGCCCGTGTCTACTCGAGGCTTCATTTAGAAGTCTAGGAAAAAGAACTGAGTGGGTTATTTCTGCCAGTCTGGACCCGCTAGGGGTAGAACTTAGAGCTGTCTTTCCCTAACGACCACGCAGCCACAGCAGAGTGACTGCGTGGCGGACGTGGGCTGCGGACGTGCACTTTAGCGCTGCGTCCCTCGCTTTGGACTGCCGCGTAGACTCCACGACCCTGCCCCGAGCCCGAGGGCAGCTCCACCACCCATGGGGCCCTTTGCGGAAGGATTTTAGGAGTTTCAAGGTGGCAACAGCAGAACGTGAGCCAGGTGTGAGACCTCCGAGAGCGGGGTCCACGCCACACGCTCCCCTGTGGCACGTGGGGAAGCCAAGGCTCAGGAAGGCTGTGACACCATTTCACACTCGATCACCATCTTGCATACTGATACCTTTGACCAACGCGGGGGGCTGCCTAGAATGAGAAATGGCGACCTTTCCCCAGCAGATCTGCGAACACGCAGCAGCTCTTCCCTGCTGTCTCACCTTAGTCTAAAAGCAGGACTGGGGCCGTTTGGACACATTGTGACATTTCCTTGATACTCTTGATTCCAAGGAAAGCCACGCACAGCTGCCTGGAGCCACCAGCTCACTCCTGAGCAATCGTCTGCAACATTCTGCGAGGTGCTGAGTTCAGAGCCTGCTCTCCTGCTCCAAGAAGGAAGCCTCCCTCCAGGACACCAGGCTGGTCCCCTCACTTCTCAGCAAACCCTGCACACAGGTGGAACAGGCGACAATGTCCCAGGGAGCACCAGAGTCTGCGGGTAGCGGATACACTAAGTCAAGATGCAAGCACTGTCTCCCAAGACCCTTCTTAGGGCTCTGGGTTTGCTGCTGGAGGTACTTGGCTGCGAGAGACATTACGCGCCCCAAGCTCAATCTCCGCACTGGTACATCCTGCAGAGAACACCAGACTGGACCCAGTGGGTTAAAGGCAGCTTCCACCCTTCACCCCATCTCTGCTCCTGGTTAACGTCTCCATAAATTCCTTGACGCAGAGAGACGTGTCTCTGCCCCAGGGAGCTGGAACATACTTTCCAAAGCCTGCGAACCCCAGGGATTCTCTCCAGCCCACAGGGTCCCGAGTTCACAGGGCGCAGGCCCTGGAGGCCCAGGCAGCGCCAGGATGTGCAAGGACCAGCTGTGCACGGGGAGACTGATGAGAAACGTCAGGAGAATCCCCACCACTGTGCTCCGGCGGCTGTCTCCTAGAACGAGGAGACTGAACTCATCAATCCCACAGACCCCGCAGATGAGAAAGTAAACTGGTCCTCGCACCGTGACAGCACATGGAGACTGATCACGGCATTAGGCGTGCTGGCCCATGTGCGCAGCTGACCTGGTTCTCCACACGGCTGATTTGGAGGCTCAGCCAGAGCCGTCTGGGAGAGACTTGACCCTGGGCCCGTCCCACAGGGGACGCGGGGCTCCCAGAAGGGTCTGCTGTGGGTCCCTCGTCCCAGGAGCGCAGACAGCAGCCCCGGCACCAGCCAGCACCGCCGCCAACAGCCGCGATTGGAGTGTAAAGTCACAACTGTCAGCGTGGCGGCTGCTGGCACAATTGCATCAGCTAACGCCACTTTAATGGTCTCTAATGATGTGATAAGAAATAATGTATCTGGCCGGGTGCAGTGGCTCATGCCTGTAATCCTAGCACTCTGTGAGGCCGAGGCAGGTGGATTGTTTGAGCTCAGGAGTTCGAGACCAGCCTGAGCAAGAGCGTGACCCTGTCTCTACTAAAAATAAAAAAATTAGCCGGGCATGGTGGCGCATGCCTGTAGTCCCAGTTACATGGGAGGCTGAGGCAGGAAGATTGCTTGAGCCCAGGAGTTTGAGGTTGCTGTGAGCTAGGCTGATGACACGGCACTCTAGCCCGGGCAACAGAGTGAGACTCTGCCTCAAAAAAAAAAAAAAAAAAAAAAAAAAAAAAAAAAAAAGAAATAATGGAATTTATCTGACAGCTACACAACCATTAACAAAACACATTAAGCACAACTAGCGCTTCCATAAAAATGCAGACGACATCTGAAAGGGGCAGCCCGCGTGGCCTGCCCGCCTCTCCCGTCCCGGGACAACGCACAGCTCTGCGAATGTGCTCGGATGCAGACCGCCTGTCCATGCTGCCCAGGTCCTGCCCCGCACTGACCCCTGCCCCTCTCTGTAATTCCGGCGGGGCACGCCCACACCTGCGTCAGTTGTACGAGCTGACGCATGTGCTAGGCGTGTGTGGGTGAGATTCTCAGGACACGTGGGCAAGGCTTGTATGCTTGAAGGGCACAGCGCCCACCGCACGTGTGCGCACACACACACACACACACGTGCACACAGTAAGTCAAGACCCAGGGTGTGGTGCGGACTCTACGCGGTGGGAGGGGGGACTTGAGAGGAGGCCGTGGAGCCAGCAAGCATCAGACTTCGTCTCTGAGACGCAGACGGGCCCGAGAAGGGCAGCGGCCAGTGAGCGGCCTGGGAAGGAGCTTCACAGAGAACCCTCCAGGACCCTGACGAGCAGACAGCAATAGAGCTGCTGCGGGCCCACGCAGTTTGGAGACACACAGTCCCCTGTGCTCAGGGCTCGAGCATTTACAGTACCGAGTGCGTAAGTCACGCGTAACAGTTGGTTCCCAGAAACCACAGTGGTCCCAAAGTCACCGCGGCCTCCACACATGCCCTGGAAACCACCCTCCACCCAGCTGGAGGGACTTTTTGACAAATTAACCAGAAAACGGTAGAATCGTCAGGGGCACCTAGGACTCAGGAGGGGCCACGCTCCTCCAGAGCTTCGGGCCTGTCCCCACTGCGTCCTCCCCCCACACAGACAGCTGCCCCTCCCTCTTGCGCCCCGGTCACCGGGCTCCCGCTCACTGTTCACTTCTCCCCCCAGGAGCAGGAGCTCTGCCCGCCCCGGCGTGGGAAGAGAGTGAGCGGTGCTCGGTAGGTACTTGCTGAATTAAAAACCCCGTGTGTAGGCCGCCAGGTCCCAGCTTGGAGCAGATGACCAGCCTCCGCTGCTGGGAGGGAACAGCACAGACCCCTCTGCTCTGGGGAGTCCCAGGCGTGCATTAGGGGACTCCCAGGGATTGTCTACACCAGGCTGGGCCCGCTCCCCAATCTCTGGGTCATTTATATTCAAAACAAAAGGTAATGGCTGGGCACGGTGGCTCACGCCTATAATCCTGGCACTCTGGGAGGCCGAGGCAGGTGGATCACTCGAGGTCAGGAGTTCGAGACCAGCCTGAGCAAGAGCAAGACCCCGTCTCTACTAAAAATACAAAGAAATTATCTGGACAACTAAAAATATATATACAGAAAAAAATCAGCCGGGCATGGTGACGCGTCCCTGTAGTCCCAGCTACTCGGGAGGCTGAGGCAGAAGGATCACTTGAGCCCAGGAGTTTGAGGTTGCTGTGAGCTAGGCCGACGCCACAGCACTCTAGCCCAGGCAACAGAGCGAGACTCTGTCTCAAAAAAACAAAATAAAATAAAATAAAAGGTAATATCCTTTACAATGAAATGACGGCTCAGAGGAAAGACCTCGGAAGACGCCGCACAGTGGTGAGACTCAAACACTATCAGACAAACTACATCTTCCGGACTAACGGCCAGACGGCTCTCACTGTTGGGTGCCGAGAGAGCCCCTGCCAGCCTCAGTGCCCTGGACCTGAGACGCACTCCGCATGCCTGAGGTCACTGGCAGCTGATGATTCTATGATTCTAGAAGCTTCTCTAGCACTTTCCTATTTGTCTCTTGGCCGGACGGCAGACTGCTTGGGTGGGGACTAGAGCCCCTCCCTCCTTGCCCCGCTCTGCACCTGGTCAGTGCAGCGACCCCCACTCCACGGTGGACATTGACCCAGCGTGGGGCGCAGCACACAGCCCTCAGTGAGGCCCTAAGGTCACACTGTCTCACTTGGCCACAGTGTGGTCCACACCTTGGAGACGCGTCCTCGTGGCCCTTACAGATGGGTCTGAGGCAGCACATGGGGGAAGTGTCTCACAGCACCACGCTCTGCAGTCTCCTTCCTGTGCATTCTCACCACCCCCTGCCAGGAGTGGTCGGAGCATCCTGGCCTGACAGAGGTCAGGATGTGGACAAGGAGAGGTCACGTGGGCCCAGGTCCGAAGATGCCCGGAAAGGCCCTGGGCAACACCTCACAATCAACATGGCGGGTACGCCAAGTCTCTGCTGCAAAAAAGCACAGATTTCTGGAGAGATGAGCAAGCCAAGGAGCATGGAACAGAGATGCAGAGCAGCAGCACACAGCCTTCCTAGGAATGGTGGGACTGAGGAATGCAGGGTGCCCTGCACTGGGGACAGAGCAGGTGGCCTTGGAGCTAGTCACTGGAGCCAAGAGAGAGACTGAGCCTGGAGGAGGCCTGTGAAGAGTGGAGGGAGCCCAGAGGAACAGCCACCACCATCCACCCAACCTCCACACACCATCCACCCCACCTCTGCCCCACCATCTGCCCCA
>RJWJ010045491.1:0-11735 GCA_004363605.1 Indri indri
GCTCCTTGCTGGTCAACTTTGCAATGAAGGGTTTTCTTTTCTCAAAAGCCAGTGCCATAGTATTGGCCTCTATGCACATCTAGCAGCAAGCCCATTGCTTCATAACAATGGCGTTAAAGAAAACATTTTTCAACGATTGAGTGGTTAAGGAAATATTCATACTGTATGAAGCTGGCGACATTCAACCATTCTTTACCTACAAAGAAAGCAATTCTAGATGTTCAACCTAACAACAAACACAGGAATAATATATAGCCATTAAAAAGAGTCTCTAAAGCCTCTCACATGCAGCTGGCAGGAGCATAATTTAGTACAGCCTTCATGGAGGGCTATCTATTAACTGCTATCACAATCGCAAACACACATGCCCTTCGACCCAGCAACTGTGGGAACTTATCTTTCCAGATACAGTTGTACGTGTGCAAAACAGCACATGCGAAAGGACTCACTGGATTCACTGGAGCATTGTCTGTAATGGAGAAAAGACTGGAAACAATCTAAATGTCCATCAGTAAGGGATCAGGTAAACAAAAGGAATACTATACAACTGTGAAAAATGAGGAAGCTCTCTGTGTACTGACATGGAAAAATTTCCAGGATAAGTGGTTAAGAGATAACGGCAAAGTACAGAACAGTATGTATACTGTGCTCCCTTGTTGGAAAAAAAATTATTTGCATTTGCGTAATGAAACTCTGGAAGAAGACACAGCAAACCAGTAGTGACGCAGGGGTGTGAATGGGCACATGGGAGACAAAGGTGGGAAGACTTCTTCACTTCTTCATACATCTCTCTCTCTCTCTCTGTATATATATACTTTTGAATCCTATGACCATATTACCTACTCAAAAATAAATTAATAATGTTTCCAGCTATTTACCATGTGCCAGGCATAGCTCCAGCTGCTTTATATATATTAACTAAGTTAATCCTTTAAAAGAACCCTGTAAGGTTACTCTGGGTATCATTCCCATCTTACAGAGGAAGAAACCAAGACAGAGAAGTTAAGCAACTCGCTAAGTCTACAGAATTAGTAAGTGACGTAGCTGGGATATGAACCCCGGCAATCTCTTGAGTCTAGAGTCTACATTCTTAATCGTTCTGCCAAATAGTAGGTCATTAAATATGAAATGTCTGATTTCCGATCACAAGTTTAGTTTATTATATCTCAAACAAGAGGCAGTACGATTTATCAAAGTATGCGCCTAAACTATCAACACAATTTTGCCATCTTAACAGTCACTTGTTTATGCCAGCGGTGAAGAAGCTTGGGGAGCAAGTGATGATGAAATCCCTAAAGGCATTTTCCACAGCTTGTTGAGAATGGAATATTTTTCCTTGCAAGCAGCGGTCCAAAGCCTGGAAGAAGTGGTGGTCAGTTGGTGCAAGGACTGGTGAATACGGTGGATGACAGAGAGTTTCCCAGTCCAGCCTCTGTAGTTTGAGTGGCATCGTTTGTGTGACATGTGGTCGAGCGTTGTCTTGCAAGAGGATTGGCCTGTTTCTATTGACCAGTCTCGGCTGCTTAATCACAAGCATCCTCATCATTTTGTCCAGTTGGTTGCAGTAGACACCTGCTGTCATTGATTGACCAGACTTCATGTAGCTGTAGTGGATAATATGAGTGCTGGACCACCAGACACCAGTAGCTTTTTTTGATGAATATTTTGTTTTGGACTGTGTTTTGGCCTACATCTTTATCCAACCATTGTGCCGAATGCTCGTGATTGTCAAAAAGAATCCGTTTTTCATCAAACATAACAATATGATATAGAAATGGTTTGCCTTTATGTCAAGACAGCAAAGGAAGGCAAGCTTTGAGATGATTTCTCTTCTGACATTCGTTTAATTCATGAGGAACCCATCTATCCAGATTCTTTACCATTCCCATTTGTTTCAAATGGTCCAATATTGTTGGAATAGTAATGTCAAACCTTGCTGCTAATTCACGTGTAGGATGAGATGGATTCGCTTCCACTACAGCTTTCAGTTCATCATTACCCACCTTGGTTTCAGGTCGCACACGTGGCTCATTTTCAAGATTAAAATCACCAGAATGGAACTTCTCAAACCATCATTCTACTGTGCATTCATTAGCCACAGCCTTCCCAAACACTCTATTGATATTTCGTGCTCTCTGCGCTGCATTGGTTCTATGATAGAACTCGTATTCAAAGATAACATGAATTTTTTACTTATCCCTGGTTTCACAAAAATTGCTCTAAAAAAATTTTGAAATCACAAGCCAAACCATGGGTTTGAAAGAATGAGGATGTGCCTTTACAATAAAAAGAAAACAAGAAGTGTCAAAGTGAAATGTCAGAGTATCAACTGTCAAACTTAGTACTTAAGGGAATCAGACATTTCATACTTAATAACCTATACCTCCTGATGCCTGCTTATGACATAAGACTAAACACTAAACATCATAAACACACAATATGGGAATATGGAGATGGAAGGACAGATCTTGTCCATGGAGTGGAAGACTTAACACTGCCAGGTTATCGGCTCTACACAAACTGACCTACAGAGTCAGAGCGACCATCAGTTGGAATCCCAAAGGTGTTCTGGGAAAAGGCTCACGGCGATGCAAAGGGCAAGGCTACCCAGGACACACTTGGAGAAGGGGGTAGGATTTATTCTGCAGGACATCAAGACTTACTGAAAAGCTACAGTGATTAAGGTGGTGTGGTATTAGTGTGGGACAGACACAGAATGGTCCAGAAATTGACCCACTCATACACAGTCACTTGATTTCCGCATGGCCACAGTAGGACCCCAAGGAAAGGACAGTCTTTTCAATTAAAGGTGCTGAACGACTAGGTATCCACATGGGGGGAAAAAGTGAAATCTGGCCCCTCCTTCACAACTTACACAAAAATCAGTTCCAGCGAGACTCTGTCCTAATCTAAAGGTGGAAGGAGAAACAGAAAAGCTTCTAGAAGAAAGTAACAAAGAACACCTTTGTAATGTGATGGTAGAGAGGCTCCTTAAACAGTACGCATACACGCAAGTACACATATACCCTGACCTTAACAGAAACGACAAACAAAATTGAGTGTCATAAGACAAAGATTTTTCTGCTTATCAAGACACCAGTAAGAGAATGAGGCCAGGCATGGTGGCTCACGCCTATAATCCTAGCACTCTGGGAGGCAGAGGTGGGAGGATCGCTTGAGCTCAGGAGTTCGAGACCAGCCTGAGCAAGAGCAAGACCCTGTCTCTAGCCAAAATAGAAAAAATTAGCAGGGCGTGGTGGTGGATGTCTGTAGTCCTAGCCACTTGGGAGGCTGAGGCAGGAGGATCACTTAAGCCCAGGAGTTTGAGGTTACAGTGAGCTAAGCTGATGTCACTGCACTCTAGCCTGGGCAACAGAGCAAGACTGTTTCAAAAAAAAAAAAGAGAATGAAAGCTGAAGCCCTGAGTGAGAGAAGGTATTTGTAACCCACATAACCAACAAAGGGTTCGTAGCCAGATTGTATACAGAACGTGTACACATCAGTAAGGAAAAGACAAGACGACAAACAGGAAACGAGGCAAGAGGCTTGGCCTGATGCTTCATACAGAGCATATCCAAGTGACCAACGGCCTATGAAAAGCAATCAGGGAATCTTAAATTAAAACTACAAGAGCCCACGAGAATGGGTATGGTGATAAAGACTGACCCTACCGAGGACTGGGAAGGCTGCGGAAGAACGAATTCTCCTACTCCGCAGGTGGGAGGGGAAACCCGCGCAACGGTGGCTGTCAACCCTGAGATGAAGTGATTTCTTTCTCCTTCGTTACACTTTTCTGTGCATTCCAAATTTTTACAAGAGTGAATTTTGATAAAACTCAGAAAATAACGAGTGAAAATTTCAAAGTAAACAATCAAAATGAGAGAAGAGTGAGACGTCCCAGATCACTTTGCTCGTCTGAGTCTCCCTCTCACGTACGACACAGCGGAACGTGCGGGGATTTGAAAAGACCCCCGTGGTCCCCGTGCCTGCAGCACCTCAGCCGCCCTGGACAAACCGAGGGGAAGGACCTCATCCCTAGGGAACAAACCTGTTCCAACCCTCTCTTTCCTTGTGGCCCAAGTACCTCCTCTGAGCCTCAGTTTCCTCATCTGTAAAAAAAACACAAAAGGATGTGACTCAAAGGATATCATTTTTTAAAAAGGGAAAAATATCACTTTCACACCCATAAGGTCGAGAGGCTGCGCAGATCAGGTGGAATCGTGTACATGGGACGGTTTCATGAACTCGAGAGTGCTCTCTCTATGGACACCCAAACGTGTGTAAATATATAAAACAAGTCCAAAGGAACCAAACTGATTCCAAAGATTATGTTTTGACTGTTAGGGTTTTACTAGTTTATGGTCTAGCCAGTGCTGTCCAACAGAATTCTGTGTGATGATGGAAATGTTCTATATCTGCACCATCCAGTATGGTTTATGGTCGCCATAAACCACACGTGTCTATTGAGCATTTGAAATGTGGCTAGCACGAATGTTACTTCATTTTAACTAATTTAATCTGTAAAGTAGCTCCATGTGGCTAGTGGCTACCACACTGCACAGTGCAGGCTTTGTCCTGGGCTTTTCTATTGTTTAAATCTTTTCACTGTGTATATGAATTCATGTATTACTCGTGGGATTTGTTCCCAATTAAAAAGAAAGAAAAGAAAAAAGAATTAAGTTAAAGAGGAAAACGATATGCATGCCGAGTGTTATTACCATTAGCCTCTACCCTGTTTGGAAAGTTCTTCGGGAAAGGAAATTCCAATCGTGGGTCATCTGTTCCAGTGTTGAGGGGCCCCTTCTCCCGGAAGCCACCACAGGAGGCTAGCCGCACGTCCGGGCCCCGTCTCAGGTCGGGCGGGCTGCGGCACATGATCCCCGCCCAGGCCTCCCCAGCCTTGGCCCCTGCAGAGCTCCCTGAAATTCTAGAGCCCCCCAGTTCTTGTGCCCACCTTCCTTCCACTGCCTTCTCCTGCCCAGGGGTGGACCAGGCTGGGAAAACAAGTTCGAAGGCTTGAGGCTCAGATGGCTCTGGGGAGGCCCCTGCAGGCCGCCCTCCCTCCAGGAGCACCCGCAACACGTGGCGGCCCACCCCTCCCACCGTGAGCCTGGCCTCTGGCCCTGCCCGCTGCTTACTCAGCGGTTCCCCCTCATCTGGGGTTGAGTCGGGGAAACGGGAAGGAGCCTGAGCCCTCCCCTCCACTGCCTGGTGCTGGGGCCGGCACAGGGGGTGGGGGTGGGGGTGGGGGAGCAGCAGCCCCTGGGACACAGCTCACCCCAGGAGGGGTGCCGAGGGCCTCGGTGCCCTCACTCAGGCCCCTGCCTGAATCCCCCTCTGAGACTAGGCTTTCGATGTCTATAAAGTGAGAGGACCCCCGTAGGGTTGTTGTGAGGACAAAAAGGACTAAAGCATGTGGAGCTTAATAGTGGCTCAGTAAGTGGCTGCTGTGGATGTTATTCATCCTGGGCAGCTCTGAGGGGTGCAGAAAACGCTTTGCCCTAGAAAGGTAGCTGGGGTCTATTCTAGCCTCTGCTACTGGCTTGCCGTGTGACCTTGGGCAAGTTTCCCTCCCTCTCTGGGCCTCAGATCTCTCAGCAGTAAAATAGGAGAAAGGATACCTGCCCCCACCTACTGTATAGGGTTGCTAGGGGGGCAGTGAAAATGAGGATATGGGGGTGGGAGGTGTGCTTGGACAAAGCGAACCCCCATTTCCAAACTGGAGGGGCTATGCAATGCTGTTTCCCGCTGGCCGCCCTCCTACGGGCACTGCCAGTGACACGCGGGTGCAGGCCAAGGAGAGCAGCCCCGATCTGCGCCTTGCAGGAAGCCACTGCGGTGTCACATCCCTCCCCCTCCGGTGACACTGAGTCACCCTGCAACCCCCCTGGCAGTCACCATGACCACATCTCCTCCACTGGGGAACAAGCGTGTCATGAGCTGACTGTAGTCCTAACACGTCTTGACGGGGCCACCCCCCCTCGGCCGGGGCCCCCGCAAAACCAGATGGGTTCTGTACCCCCAGCCTGAAAGCAGCTCGCCACGAGGTGTTTGTTCCCTGAGAACATACGTGCTCACCTGCCCCCGTCAGAGTTTGAAGCGTGCAGTCCCTCCTGCTAAGGCATCAGTTGCTGTTGGTGAGTTTGCAAAGTGGGAGGCTGGGGGAAGCGGAGGGCATGGCTGCCAGAGACCGAACGGCTGTGCCCCCGTAGATGCATACATTAAATCCTCACCCCCGCCCTGTGTGACGGTATCAGGAGAGGGGCCCTTGGGAGGAGTCAGGTCTTGGGGGCAGAGCCCTCGCGAATGGGATCAGTGCCCGCGTAGAGGAGGCCCAGAGAGCTGCCTTGGTCCTTCCGCCACGTGAGGACACAGAGAAGCCAGCTGTCTGCTAACCAGGAGGCAGGCCCTTGCCACACTCCGAACCTGCCGGCACCTTGATCTCGGACTTTCCGGCTTCCAGAACGGTGGGAAATAAATCCACTGTTCATAAGCCACCTAGTCTATGGTATTTTGTTACAGTGGCCCAAGCTGACTAAGACGTTGGCTAATCAACCTCGGGGGCAACAGGGAGGCTCTGGGGTGGAGGGGAGGAAGGAGCTATGACGGGGCATGACCACACACTCCATCCACCCAGGTTAAAGTGACCCCCAGTGTCCCCAAGGACGGGGACTGCAGGGTGGAGATGACAAGGGAGAGACCGGCAGGTAGGGCCAGGCACCCCTGTTTGAACCTCCCAGGTTCTTCACCTGGTCTGCTCACACAGGCCCAACCTGGGGAGAGGGCAGGGAGGTCACCCCCTCAACGGGGCTTGGAAGGCTGGGGAGGTTCCAGCAGCACCCCTTCCGGGATCCAGGCGCACCTGGGTCTAGGGAGGCAGCAGGCCCTGGCACCTTGGGATGCAGCGCAGCGACGCAGGGAGTTGCCAGGCTAAGGCAGAGACTCCAGACTCAGACTAACCAGGATTCAGGTCCGGGCTCTGCCACTTACTGTTGAGAGCTTGATCAAGTGACCTGCTATGCCTCAGTTTCCTTGCCTGTAAATTGGACACTGTAGCCCCAGTCTTAGGGGGCTGTGACAATTAACTAAGGAAAAGCTCTTAGCAAAGTGGCCTGACAAAAATGCTCAAGACATAATCACTGTGATTACTAGTGTCAAATCTGTGAATGTCAGGAATCCTTGCTTTTTATTTTCATTTTTAGAGACAGGGTCTCACTCTGTTGCCCAGGCTGGAGTGTAGTGGCACAATCGTAGCTCACTGCAGCCTCAAATTCCTGGGCTCAAGTGATCCTCCTGCCTCAGCCTCCCAAGTAGCTGGGACTATAGGTTCGTGCCACCATGCCCAGCTAATTTTTAAATTTTTTTGTAGAGATGGGGTCTTGCTATGTTGCCCAGGCTGATCTCGAACCCCTAACCTCAAGTGATCCTCCCATTTTGGCCTCCCAAAGTGCTGAGATTATAGGCGTGAGCCACCATGCCCGGCCTCCTTGATTTTTATTTGCCCATATTGATATGCTACTCCCTACAAGAATTCTTATATTAGAATCACAGAATATAAAATATTAGCATTAACCTCTGCCCTTCTTGGAAACTGTCCTTTCCAACCCTCCAATTTCACTGGAGGCAGGAGAGAACCAAGACCCCAAGACTGAAGGAATATGGCATACCCCAAGACTTGTGCATTTTCAAGAAAGACCATAGTTAAGACGGGCACGTCTTAACCCAGAGGCATGAGCTGCTGCAGACGGTGGAAGTGTACACAGTGCAGGGGAGAGATTAGGGGCAGATTTATCTACACAGCGGAGATACAGTTGATTCTCATTCATGGTGGTTACGTTCTATTAATATAAAGTTGCCATGAACAGTGAGTTAGTGAACACTGAACTATTTCTCCTAAGGAAAATACAGCATCAGGTTCCTGTAAGCCTCTGGTCACAACACTTTCGTCAACCAATCAATACATAACTTTGTTTTCTGTGTGTTTCTATTTAAAGGCACCTTATTGAATATACATTCTTGATTCATTGACATTGAACTCACAGCAACAGGCCTAACTCATGCCTGAAAGACGCTTATCTAACGCACACATTTTCTCTGTAGGCACGCCACAGCCTTCTTGCGCTTAGGAACACTAGACAGCCCTTGAGCACTATACTTGGGGACCATTTTAAACAACAAAACCACTAATAACAAAAAATCACAAAATGCAATAAACATGACACAAAAGGACACGAAACCTGGCCTCAGGGCAGGCTCTCCATCAGCTGGCTGGACCCTGGGGGCTGCTGTGGCATTTCAACTAGAAGCTACCACACTGCTCCCCTTGGAGCCCGGGCCAGGCGTCAGTTCTCTACTGACATTATAGCTGCTGAGGCCGCCAGGCTGCCACCTCAGCCAGCTCCCATCACAGACAGAGGACGTATTTGGGGGAAAAGGGAACAACACTTGTGGCAGCTGCAGGGGAGCCTCTGCCAACCCCAAAACTTTGGGGGTGTCCCAAGAGCCATTCACCTGGGCCTCCCTCAATTGTGTCATGAGCAGATCACGAAGCCACAAATCTTGATGAAGTGCCTACTGTGCATAGGCTGCTGTGCCTGGCACACAGTAGGGCCTGTATCTCCATGCTGTGTGAACAGAGGAAATAATGATCAGAGAGGGCAAGGAGCCAGCCCAAAGTTTCACAGCAAATCAGGGCAGAACCAAGTCAGAGGACCTGGCCCCCCAGTTCCCAGATAAGGATGATGCCCACGGCCTCACAGGGGCACAAAAGGCACCACAGAGTGGCTCATTGTCAAAGGGGTGAGTGGAGCAGATAAGAGGGAGTGGAGCCAGGGTCCTTCAGGAGACCATGGAAAACTGCGCATTTATTGAACACCTACTATGTGCCCACCTGTTTGCGCTCCTTCTGTACGTTAACTCGTGATACAATGACAACTCTGAATTAGGAGCTATTGTTACCCTCATTTCACGGGCGAGGAAAGTGAGGCAGACAGTGCAGGGTAAACTCTGATGGTTTCCTCCAGGGCCCACACCCCCGGCCACTCCTGTTACACCTCTCAGTGGCCACATGTCCAGATTGCCATGTTGAGCCACAGCAGCCGTCCTCCTTGGGGGTGGGAGGAAGGGAATACAGGCGCCTCCATGCTTGCACGGCTGGCACACACCCACCCACCCACCGCAGGCTCCGTCCCCTCGCCTCCTCAGTGCACAGCAGGCAGCAAGCCCGCCTCTCCCCGCCCATGCGACTCTGCTGAGAAAAAAGTCTGCATGCACACGTTTGTAGAGCTTTCACTGTAATCACCCAAAACTGGAAACAATCCAAATGGGCCTCAGCGGGGAGGTGCATAAACAAACTGGCGCATCGCACAACGAAAAGATTCTCAGCGACAAAGAGGAACAGACAAGGGTCATGCGACAACGCAGAAAGACCTCAGACACGTTGCGCTAAGAGAACGAAGCCAGACGCAGGTGACACACTGCATGATTCCGTTCAGGCGACGCTCTCGAAGAGGCAGAACCTGAGGATGGAGCAGAAATGAGTGACTGCCAGCGTCTGGGGCAGGGGCACGGCTGATGACAAAGGGCACAGGGGACTTTCGGAGGGTGACAGACGGCTCTGTCCAGATTGTGATGGCAGTTGCATGACTGTCTACCTTGTCAAAACATGCAGAAATGTACACTAATGAGAGTGAATTTTACTCCATGTAAATTAGTTTGTTATGGGTTGAATTGTGTCCCCCCAAAAATATGAAGTCCTAACCTGCAACACCTCAGAATGTGACCTTATTTGGAAATAGGGCTGTTGCTGAATAATTAGTTAAGCCGAGGTCATACTGGAGTAGGGTGGGCCCTACAGCCAATACAACTGGTGTCCTCACAAGGAGAAACACGGACGTGCAGGGAGAAGACGACCATGTGACCACGGGGACCAGACACCCCAAGGATTGCTGGGCCCACCAGAGGCTGGGGGAAGAAGGCTCGTTCCCAAGGGCCTTTGGAGGGAGCATAGCCCTGCAACACCTTAATTTCAGACTTTTGGCCTCCAAAACTGTGAGAGAGAGATTTCTGTTGTTTTAAGCCACCCAGTTTGTGGCACTGTGTTACGGCAGCCCCAGGAAGCTACTACATAGCTCAACTTTTTTAAATGGGGTAAATCCCTGCCCACAGTCTCCACTGCCTTCAGGATACGGCCCAGGAGCCTCCGTGGTCTGGGCCCCTCTCCTGCACATCCGCCTTCCTTCCACGCAGAATGCAAACGTCAGGCACGCAGAGCCTGCAGCACCCCTGCGCCCGAGTTTACCGGGGAAACTCCTAGGCACCACTAGGCTCGGCCCTCGCCCCCAGGAAATTTCTCCCAGCCACTGCCCTGGTCTGAGCAGGATACCCTCAGCCAGCCGTGGACCGCGAGGACTTCTGGGACCATCCTGCGTCCTGGAGCCACAGCACTGCACATCACTCATGTGTCCCCGCAAGACTGAGGGTCCTGGGGACAAGGACGAGCCACTGGGTCACCACTGGACCAGCAGCATACAGGCCAGAGTGGGGCTCCAGGACACCGTGCTGCCAAGAGTCTAGGGGCTGGGAGGAGCTGGGGGCCTTGGCGACTCCCCAACACCCTGACCGGCTCTGCCCTGGCCCTGCAGAGGTGGGACTGGAGGGCTGGGCTAGGTGTTCCTCTGGTTTTCCGGGCACATCCTCTGCTCCTAGGGCCGACTCCCCTTACTCAGCTGCCCACCCTACTTCTCAGACTTTCACAGCTCATGGCCCCTCCCCATGCTGCAAGCCTCCCAGAAGGCCCCCTTCCCTTCTCCCAGAGACCTCTGTCCTGGGCAACTCCTCCCCATCCCTGTTCCTGGCATTAATCTGCCAAATATTCATTCCACGTTTACCAAGCCCTGCACCAGATCCTCCTTCCCAGCCCTTCCAACTCTCACTCAGCAAGAGCGTTCTCTCACTTGAGCTCTCTGTGTCCCCAAGGTGCTGATCTGGCAATGACATTCCCACGCCCCACCAGGAGTCAGTGTCCTTGCTGATGGAAGCTTCCAGTCTAATTGGGCCGCAGGCAGAGAATAAGCTGCTACAGGCATGAGGAGCAAGGCTATGAGTGTGTTGATGGCTCTTCTGCCCAGGGTCCCTGGTAGCCCATATGGTGCCTCTGTATAAATTTAAAAAAGGTGCTTCTTGCTCCCCATGGATGCAGGCCAACCCCCACCCCCATCCCCACCTCCCTCACACACCTGTCATGACACAAAGAGAATGAAATTTCAGCTTCCACCTGCCTTTCTCTCAGCCAGGTGCACTTGAGCAGTTAACAACCTGCACAATGGTACATAACAGCCCCAGAGGCCCAGGGAAGGCTTCTTGCAAGAGGTAGAGGTGGGGCAGGAAACAGCTCAATACCTTCCCAAGGCTAGAGAGAGAGGTGACCAGTGAAGGCCAATGTGCCCATTCCCCACCTCTGGGGCCGTGTGCAAAGTAGCAGCCTGGGCACCTGCACAGAGCCTTGGAAAGAGCCTGGGTTCTGCCGTGAGACCTTGGGGAAACCACTTCCCCTCTCCAAGCTGCAAACTCATCTGTAAGCCGGGGCTGGATTAAGGGGTCTCCAGAGCAACACCGAGCTCCAGTGCCTAAAGATATGGGAGCCAGGGATGGGGGCTGCTTTGGCCGGTGGCAACCAGACCCCTGACTGTCCTTCAAACCACTTCATGGGACACTTACCCAGCTCCTCAAGATAG
>RJWJ010045492.1:0-11728 GCA_004363605.1 Indri indri
GTCCAATATTGTTGGAACAGTAACATCAAACCTTGCTACTAATTCACTCGTAGGTTGAGATGGATCCAGTACAGCTTTCAGCTCATTGTCAGCCACCTGGTCTCAGGTCACCCACATGGCTCATTTTCAAGATTAAAATCACCAGAACAGAACTTCTCAAATCATTGAAGTACTGTGCGTTCATTAGCCACATCTTTCCCAAACACTTCAATGATATTTCTAGCTGTCTGTGCTGCATTGGTTCCACGATGGAACTCATATTAAAAAATAACATGAATTTTTGATTTATCCGTGATTTCACAAAAATCGCTCTAAAAATATCTGAAAGATAATCACAAGCCAAAACATGCGTTTGAAAGACAGAGGATGCACCTTCACAATAAAAATAAAACAAAAAGTGTCAAAGTGATATGTCAGAGATATCAACTGTCAAACTTAATACTTAAGGAAATTGAACATTTCATATTTAATAACCTAATAATTTTGTTATATGTTGCAAAATTCTGTTTTATTGTTTGCATTACCACAGGCAAAATGTGAGAGAGTTTCTCTTTCCCCATAGGTCAGCCAACAGAATGTGTTGACATTTTGCTAATCTGATAGTTGAGAAATGATACCTCAGTTTTGTTTTAATTTGATTTGTCTTATGAGTGAGGTAGCATGTATTTTCATATGTTTAGATGCTATTTTTTAGTGAATTTCCTGACATATGTTTTGACCATTTTTCTGCCTGGTTTTGGTCTCCTTCCTCTTTCCCATTGTAAAGGTTCTTCATTTATTATGAATATTAGCCCTCAGCTGTGATATTATGATGCAAATAGATTCTCTCAGTTTGTAATTGTATTTTTACTTAAAAAAATTTTTTTTGCCTTGCAAGAGTTTTTTAATTTTTATGTGATCAAATTTATCTATTTGTTCTATTATTGCAACTAGATTTTGAGTCATAGTTAGATAACATTTTCTTTCTCTTGGTTGTTTTCTGGTCTTTCTTCTATACTCATTTTTTCCTGTCATTCTTCTAAATGTATGTTAAACTTTCATTTGAGTTTATTCTCCCTTAGGTTTCATGTAATTTGGTCTTCGTTTGTGAGAAGATTTTTGCCTTTTTTCCCACTTCTATTTTAATTTTGAAATTTTCACTCAATGTGGTTTCCATACATTCGGATGCTTCTTTGAGAATATTTACTTCAGTTTTTAGTGTTGCTTTTGCTTTATGATTGGGAGTGGAGGGGAGTATATTCCTTAGCTGTCTTAATTCTCATTTTCTGTTTTCTTCTTGTAGTAGATTTGCATGTATTTAATCTATTTTAATTTCTTCAGCTCATGGATTTGGAGTGATTTGCAAAATTTATAGTTCAAGGGCAGTCTATTTTATTTTATTTTATGGTGGTGGGGAAAGAGTTTGGTGTACTCCACTTTTTTGGTTCTTTTTTTGTCTTGGAGATCTTACATTTTCACTAGTTGCTTCATTTCCTCTGTACTACCCCAATGTTCAAATAATGCCTATTCTTTTTCAACCTTATTTCCTCCCCAGAACTGATGCCATCTTGAATAGCTTGAACTTTTAAGTCCTTTCCTATAGTCAGTGCTCTGATCTACTAGGCCTTTTTAAAAATTATTTTTGAATGTAGGGTGGACCTCTTTATGGCTCTGATTTTAGATTAACCTCAAGCCTGCAGCTAGCTCCTTGCTTCTCACTTTTGTAGTTTTTCAAAGGACTCGCCTCACTGTCTGCAAAGGCTTGTGGCAGGAGCCTATAAAAGAAAGCTCATTGATTTCGTGTTTATTGTTCTACTCAAAGGTAATTTGACATTTGGGTGCGGTCTTCTAGTTACTTGCTAAGGGAATAAATTTTGTTTAGTTTTATTTCTTTTTCTTATAGGTCCTTGTTATTTTTGGAAAATATGTGGGATGATTCAAATTTAGACAGCTGTCCTTGACTCCTCCAAATTGGAAATATAATTTTTAATTACAAATGTTATAGCCACCATTTTAAAGAAACATAATTGACTAAGGAAAGAAGTTGATGAAGTAGAAACTATTTTTCTATTTGTTATTAGGCCACATAATATGGTAGTTAGTGAATGAAATGAGGTTGTGTAAGTCCCTCCTTAGTACAAGTGTTAATGCAAAAGAACAAAAGATCTAGAATAAAATTTTGGAATTAGAGCCTACCTAGAGTTAAAATAATTTGTAAAGTTAAATTTTGAAAGGGGGACAAAGAAACATGGTAGGAGCTTATAATTTTTGAATTGATAATTCAAAATAATACAGTTGAGAATAAGAACTCACTATAAGCAGGAATGGAAACAGTATTAGATGGAATACACTACATTTGTTTTTAAAATCATATTGTGATAGCTATAACAATATCTTCATAAAATGAACAAAATTAGACTCTATGCTAATTTTAAGTTACGTAGGGCTCTATGTATATGGATATTGATGACTGATGAATAGGCAAATTTTGAGTTTGAAAATTATAGTAGCACTTTGGTGCCAAGGAGAAAAGGCAATTGCAGTAAGTTGAGGGCCACTGTTAGTTCATTTGTGTTGCTATAAAAGAAATACCCGAGGCTGGGTAATTTATAAAGAGAAGAGGTTTATTTGGCTTGCACTTCTGCAGACTGTACAAGAAACATGGTGCCAGCATCTACTTCTGGGAAGGGCTTCAGGGAGTTTCCAATCAATGCACACGGCAAAGGGGGAGCAGGTGTGTCACATGGTGAGAGAAGGAGCAAGGGAGGGAGGAGGTGGTGCCACACTCTTTTAAACAACCAGCTCTCATGTGAACAAACAAAGCAAGAACTCATTATTATAGTGACAGCACCAAGGCATTCATGAGTTATCTGCCCCCATGCTCCAAACACCTCTCACTTGGCCCTACCTCAAACACTGGAGATGGAATTTCAACATGAGATTTGGAGGGGACAAATATCCAAACTATATCAGCCACACTCTTGTTTTTCATGTAGGGGACTAGGTTACCCAGAAATCTAGAGAAGAAACAAGCCAAGGAGTAATGCTGTTCTTTCCCTTCTCACACCAATTTCCTCTATAAATGTGCTTTTGTTTTTAAATATTAAAAAATTATTTCATGCTTCATAGGATAATTTCTAAAGGACAAAGGCTATTTTCAAATTTTACCATTTAGAGATTAGGTGTATTCCAATTTTCGCAAGCAGAACATTTAAAGATAAGAAAGAAAGAGAATATGTTACTCAATTTCTTAAAAATTGAGAACATTATAAAATAGGTTAGTCAAAGTAAATATACCTTTATTTGATAGATAATTGTGTGAAAATTCTTATCATCATCAAATACTGCTGATAAGCTCGGCCCAGTTCCACATGTTTTTTCCTGAAGTTTGTTGTTAATATAAGGACTGGTGAAAGCATCAAAATACGAATCAGGCACGAGATTAGGAACTGATAGCACGGTGTCTTGACAATGATTAATTGCACCTGAAATACCATCCTGTTAGAGAGAAAGACATAAACATAAATGTAAACACATATATGACTACATTTATGAGTACTTTTGAATTTTTTGAATGTTAAAATAAATAAAAACCCATGCGACCAGGCCAGGCGTTGTGCTGATTCTGAGTATATGACAAATCAGAAGACACAGCCTTGCCTTCGGGACACATATTTTCAAACTGAGAGAGAGCCAGAGAAGCAAAAAATTGCAACACATTGTGATGAGTTTTATAGCTGAAGTGTGAACAAAACACTAATAGGTCATAAGGAAAGAAAGGCCAAAGTAAGCCTATAGGAAAGTTTAAAGGGAGGGTTAATAGTTTATGTTCCTTGAGCAGTAATTTTTATTCTAGAAATCTAACCTAGGAGAAGAAATTACACATGTAAACTAAACAAAGATTTACATGCAAGGACACTCACTGCAGCATTGCTCATAACTAATTAGAGCAACACTTCAGTGTTCAAAAATAGGAGCACAGTTATATAAGTTATGGTGCATTTATGCAAGGGAAAATCATGTATCCTTTCAAAATGGTATCTCTGAAAATTGTTTAATGACATGGAGAGAAGATTATGATACAATGTTAAATTAAAAAAAAGAGCAAGTAGGACATAAAATTGGAGTATGATATCACCCCAATTTAACCATGTATCTGTATCTGTATCTATCTACATATACAATCTCATGGTAAGCTAGGTATGTCAGTATATCAGTATGTACTAAAACAAGATTGGAGGGAAGTATATAAAAATGTTAACAGAGGTTATTTCTATTTCTGGCACATAGGATTATGAATCTTTTAATGATCTTTTTTCTGTGTTTTAAAAATCCTCTTCAATGCATATTAATTAGTTTACAGTTCATAACAAATGCAAAATCTAATTAGAGAAAATATGATAAAGAAAAGGTACCTCTTGAACACATGGTCATGTAGAGTGGAATAATAGACACTGGAGACTCCAAAGGTGGGAGAGTGGGAGGAGGGTGAGGGATGAGAAATTACCTATTGGGTACAATGTACACCATTTGGGATGTGAGTACACCGAAAACCCAAACCTCACTGCTATACAATATATCCATGTAACAAAACTGTACTTGTACCCACTAAATATATAGGAATAATAAAAAAAAAAGGTACCTCTTGAAATGAATGAGTCTTAAAAGATGAATAGGAGCTTGCCAAATGTACAAGACAGGAGTACAATCCTTGCCAAGTCATTGTGTATGGAGGGCCTGAGGAAGGCGTGGTAGGTTTGGGTGCTGTGAGTTGTTTAGGCACTGAGCACAGTGCTAGTGTGGAGAAACAGGACAACACGCAGTTGGTCTCCTCACGGAAGGCCTTACGCATGATGCCAATGTTGGCCCATAGACCGGTGCTCCCCACACTGTGACTGGGGACTACCTAGAGGATACAGGGTCCCAACTTCCCAGGTAAGTGGGAAGAAACCTTGGGTTGAACAAAGTTAAAAAGGATACTTCTCAGGACCTGCTTGCCAGGATTTTTCATAGCTGTTAATATGTAAATGCGTATTGCAATCCCTTCACTCTTAAAATGCTGATCAACATCTCACAGAGCTTACTCCGAAAAATGCTACTATAGATGATGGAGAAATTTTAAGCAGAAAAGGGACATGATCAGATTTGCCCGTGAGAATAATCTTCCTGTCAGCAATGTGGAGAATGCCTTAGAGGGAAGGGAGGCAGGCAAATGAGAACGGACTTTTACGGCAGCCCAGTTAAGAATGCTGAGGTCTCTACGGAGAAGAGAGGTGGAGGGGGTGCAACCAAGGGTCAGCACACCAGCTCTGGTAACTTGGTCTTGAGGAGGTAGGGGAGGATCTAGGAGGACTCCCACATTGCTGGCTTGGGCATCTGGATAGTGCCTTTCATTGGCGGGGAGATAGGGAGGGGAGAGCAAGTTATGGGAAAAGTTGATAAGTTCAAGTCATTTTGGTGAATTGCAGTTAATTTTGTGACATTCAGGTGGAGATTTACAGATGGCCATTAGTTGGAGTTTAGAAGAAAAGTACTGGATCTCAATATATATCTATGTTGGCATTCTAGAAGCAGTAGTCAGAACAATGGGCACAGAAAAGAGCACCCAAGAAGAGGACAGAGGTTGAGAAGCAGAGGGATGGAGCCCTTTAGGATAGCAACAGTCAAGGGTCAGACAAAAAAGAGGCTCTTGGAAAGAGGACTGAGAAGGAAAAAATGTTGGTATAGGAGTAGAACCAAGAGAAATCAATGGAGGGAAGAATCTGCTTCAAGAGGCGAAAGCAGTAACCAGAATCAAATTAAACAGGGAGCCCACCAAACATAATAGGAAAGATAAAAATTGAAAAGTATGTATTGAATTAAGTATTAGGAATCCATAAGGAATATAAGCAAGAATAATAAAAGATGTCATGACTTAAATCTACAATTTTCCTTTAGACATTAACTCTATATGTGTGTGTGTGTGTGAAACAACTGGATGGGGATGATTAAGGCTAATGACCGAAACAATAGGAGAAAAATAGAAAATTTAAGAATTATAGCCCTATTTAACATTTATTGGCTAATTTTGGGTTATATGAAGTAAAATATTATGTGGGTATGAACACACAAACATGTTGATTATGCCCAGAGCATGGCCATGTATTTTTCATGTACAGGAGTGAAAAATACCCATGTGGGGAGCAGGGTCCTACAATAAGAAATGGGAGGGATATAGAATTTTTTGAGGCCCGTCACTTGAGGGTAAAGAACAGCTAGCTGCTTGCAGGAGAGAGCCTCCTTGTGTCATCTGTAGCACATGAGTCTTGTGGCAGGCTGGGACATAAGAGCCCAGTGCCTCTCTGTGTGGGGCCTTTGAGTGGGCTTTCAACCACGGGGACCTTAGCAGTCTGCCTGACATTGTAATGGTCTTAGAAGAGCCTATCTCATAAATTACAGAATCATAGACTGCTGCATGGAATAGGAAGCAACACTGGAACTCATTTTACAAATGCAGAAACTGAAATCCAGAGAGGTAAGTGGTTTTCCCAAGGTCAAATAGCTTATTAATTGTGAAGCCAAGATTAAAATCTAAAGATCCTCATTACTAGTGCTGTTGCACATAGTATACCAGCTAATAACAGAAAATACAGACTCTAACTGGCTTGCTATGCAAATGTGGTAGGCAGAATTCCAAGATAATCCCTAAGATTCCTGCCCTCTGTGTACAAACTCTGTACAATCCTCTCCTCTTGAGTGTGACTGAGACCTGTGAATATGATGGGATGTCATTCCCATGATTAGGTTATATTATATGGCAAAGGCGGAGGGATTTTACAGATATAATTAAGGTCTCAAATCAATTGATTTTGAGTTGATCAAAAAGGTGATTATCTTGGATAGACATGACTGAAAGCCCTTTCTGAGAGAAATTCTCCATATGGCCTTAAAGAAGTAAATGGCTATATTGTAAACTGTCTATAAAGGGGACCACATGGTTTCTAGGACCTAAGGGTGGTCCCTGGCTGACATCCCTCAAGAAAATGGGAACCTCAGTCCTATAGCTGCATAGAGCTGAATTCTTCCAAAAACCCGAGGGGATTCAGAAGTGTATCCTTCTCTAGTCAAGCTTCTGATAAGATCTCTGGCCCAGCAGACCCCTGAACAGCAGCCTGGAGAGGCCCTGAAACAGAGGAGGAGCTGAGCAGTGAATGACCAGGCCCCCGACCTACAGAGACTATGAGATAATAAATGGCTGTTGTTTTAAACTGCTAAATTTGTGGTAATTTGCTACACAACAATAGATAACTAAAACAATGACATTCTCTCAGATGTAGCATGCTTTTAAAAAGATTTCAAAAATGGTATTTATGACAGAGATTTCTTGGACTCTACTTAGAGAGATGTATATAGTCAATTCCAAATTTTGCATAGCGTATATTTTCTTGCTTGTGTACCTTACGAGGTCCCTGATCTGTCTCAAGTTAAACAGAATGTGCTAACCCATTGGATAGTTTGATGTAGATGGAATGCTGTGAGAGAACAATGCATTCTTTCTTATGATCAGTTTGGAGACATGCCATCTGCAATCCTGCCATCCAATTGACAGTAAAACAGCTGTTTAATTTTCCAAAAAGGTGCTTATATGTGGATTTTATATGAAAACACACACACCAGGAAGTCTTCCAAAGAAGGCTCAAAGAGTAGTGACTGGACTGTCAAGATCAGTTCTGTGAGGAACACGGGGATGAGGGACTCATCTTCTTCTTGCTTTTCCACCACAGGGGCGCCCTGAAATGAGCACATTTGCAGTGTTATAAAGACACAAGTTCCAAGGTATAAAATTAAAAACAACAAAAACAAAACGAGAGACATGTAAACTTAAGTTTATACAATTAGCTGAATTTATAAACTTGGCATGCAGAAAGTCTTTCAAAAAAGTAATATCGCAGAAAAAAAGGCAAATATTGAAAGACTACACAGCTATGTAAAACTTCTCTTTTTATAAAAACGCTATTGACAAAATGGAAAAGTAAATAATAAATTGGGAAAACATATCAGTAATGTATAATATGTAGCAGATAGAAAGTTGATAATAGTTGAATGAAAATATAGTTGATATACTTAATAGAAGTACTGTAATATATTAATACTTAAATAGAAATACATTCAAATAGACATGTACTCAAATAGAAAAATGAGAAAAGGGCATAATCTGATAATTCTTAAAAGGAAAATACAAATGATCAATCAACCTCCTCCTTCTTCTCTTCCTTAAAATAGTTTATGAGTAACAGCATTGATTGTTTACTGTGTGCCAGGCACAGTGCTATTCATGTAATTCCCACATCAACCATATGAAACAGGTACCATTATTACTCCTGTGAGAAAATGGGATCTGGAGAAGGTAAAATATTTCATCCACAACATATTGGCTAGAAAGCAGCAGACCAGCATTCAAACCCAGGTCTTTCTGATTGCTGGACCTATGCTCTTATTCCTGCACTAGGGTAGCAATTAAAAAAGTATAATGTTTAAAAGCAGTGATATACCACTTTGCATCCAACAGAGATTAAAGACAAAGATTAAAATGAAGATAATATCTAGTATGCATGTGGGTAAATGCTCATTCTCAAACATGGCTAAGAAGGTTATAAATTAGCAAAACTTTCTAGAAAGTTATGGATCAGCATGTATCAAAAGCCTTAAAAAGCATGTATATTTTTGATCCAACAATTCTACATCTAGGAATTTCTTCTAAGAGGAAAAATCCAAAATGTGTGGAAAATGTATGGACAAGGAAGTCCTTCACAGCACTATTTGGAATGGTGAGTACGTGATTAATAAAAGAAATTATTTACAAGAATTATAATACATTGCTGACAACCAGCAAGATGGCGAATGAGAAAAACCCCCAGCCAGAGTGTCTCTGCAAGAAAGACAGATTTTGGATGAAAGTGAAAAAAACAAACAGGCACATAAACATAGATTGGATGAGGGTCAGAAGAAAGGATGCCTGAAACTACGGGAGACTCCACAGGAGAAGTTGCAGAGCAGAACTGGAATGAGAAAGGCATCAGCAGGGTCTAAACCCTCAGAGGCTTGGAGACCAGTGACAAGGGTAGGTGGAGCGGTTAAATTTCCCCTCTCTTGCATTTCGGACTGCTGGTGGGCTCCTGAGCTGCTGGAGAGACCTGCCAACACCAGCCCAGAGACAGCTGCCACCAGTGAGCTGTGAGCCTCTTATGGACAGGGCAACAGTCTCCCCGCTCCCTAGGGGCACCTCCTGCCCCACAGACCCGAGCCCATTGGCAGGTGCCATATTGCTTCATTCTCCCCTTCCCCTCCCATACCCGCGGCTGCTGAGAGTGACAATTTAGCCACCACTTGAAGCATCCGCAGGGAATGGGACCTTCCCTTTTGGGTCCCTGTAGCAGATTGAGGGGTACTTGGACTGTGAGCTCCCTACCTGCTGGCCCACCCAGGCGTTGCTTGCCTGGTGACTCCAGCGCAGCAGGGTAAACTCTGAGGCACAGAGACATTGATCCAGCTTGGGCACCCCATGCGTGACTTGAGACCAGCACTCTTCTCCCTGGTGGGGTCAGGGATTGATCTCCAGGACCCAGGGCACAGGCCTGCAGGACATATCCCATACACCCAGGTCTTGATTGCATTGCCCGGGGGCACAGAAGGGATATTTGTGAACTAGTTTACTGAGGTGCGTGTGCCTTCAGGGGCAGATCAGAGTGGGTCCTAGCTGCAGCATGCTTGAGGGGCAACCATCCTCCCATGGGAGGGCTGCGCTCCCAGCTCAGGCTATGATCTTGGGCAGGGAACCTCCTGGCTCTCATCACAGTCAGGGGAGATCCACTGGCTTGAGGTCCTGCCTGCTGGCAGATGCCCAGGAAAAACCACGGAATAGGGGAGGGTGGAAAGGAGCAAGGCCTGCTCCAGACTGCCAGACTGTGGGTCTAAAGCCCCACTTCCACATGCAGACTTTTTGGTTGAGTGGGGTCATTTCAGCCCCTCCCTGGCAACTTTGCCCAGAAGCAGAGAACAGACCTTTGACCCCTGCTAACACCATTTATGGAGCTTGAGAGCAGGCTCACCCAACCCAGCTCTGCCCAGCCTCACTTCCCCACTTGCCCCCACTGAGGTGGAGAATAAGGACACACCTGGAATTCCCAGGGCCCCATGCACCAACTGAGGCACTAGAGTGCTTCTCCAGAGGAACCAGAGCTGGTTACAGGACCCAAAAACAACACCACAGCTTGCTAGTTCCAGCAAGTACCACCTACTGACAGGGAGGTCAATCTGCATGTCTTTTTATTACATTTACTGACTCATCATACAGGGTGTGGTCGAATCTCATCCATGAACACCATCTACTGTCTCAGAGACTAAACTAGGTGTGTCATTGTGTCATCTAAATGAAATCTAAAGGTAAGAAGTAACAGCTGCTCCAGATGGGAAGGAATCACCGAAAGAACTCTGGAATTATGAAGAATCAAACTGAGAGCGCACCCACGAAGGGGAACACCAGCTCTCTAGCAATGGATATCAACCAAATTCAGAACACTAAAATGACAGAAGAATTTCAAACATGGATTTTAAGAAAATGCAATGATATGCCAGAGAAAATGGATACCCAACACAAAGAAACAACAACAAAAAATCCAGTACTTGGAAGAAAAATTCACTAAAGAAATTGAAATATTAAAGAAAAATATTTGCATGCTACCCTTCCTATAAAGGGCTGATAAATAGAATCTATATAGAACTCAGGAAAATCAGCAAGAAAATATCAAACAACCCTAACAAAAGGGGGCAAAGGACATGAACAGAAACTTTTCAAAAGAAGATAGACTAATGGCCAACAAACATGAAAAAATGCCCAATATCTCTAATCATCAGGGAATACACATCAAAACCACAAGGAGATATCACTTATCTCCAGTGAGAATGGCCTTTATCAAAAAGTTCCAAAACGATAAATGTTGGTGTGGATGTGGAGAGATAGGAACACTCCTACACTGATTGTGGGACTGCGAACTAGTACAACCTCTGTGGAAAATAATATGGAGATACCTCAAAGAGCTACAAGTAGAACTACCATTTGATCTAGCAGTCCCATTATTGGGCATCTACCCAAAGGAACAAAAGACATTCTATAAAAAAGACATCTACACTAGAATGTTTATAACAGCACAATTCACAATTGCAAACATGTGGAAACAACCCAAGTGCCCGTCAATACATGAGTGGATTAAGAAAATGGGTATATGTATACCATGGAGTTCTACTCAACCACCAAAAACAGTGGTGATCTAGCACCTCTTGTATTATCCTGGACAGAGCTGGAGCCCATTCTACTAAATGAAATATCACAAGAATGGAAAAACAAGCACCACGTGTACTCACCATCAAATTGGTATTAACTGATCAACACTTATGTGCACATATAGTAGTTAACATTCATCTAGTGTCAGGCAGGTGGAACGGGGCAGGAGGGAGAGATGGATATATTCACACATAATGGGTGCGGTGCGCACCATCTGGGGGATGGACACGCTTGAAGCTCTGACTTGGGTGGAGCAAAGGCAATATATGTAACCTAAACATTTGTACCTCTGTAATATGCTGAAATAAAAAAATAGCCATAAAAAGAATTATAATGCATTTCTATTTGAGAATATCACACAGAAAAATACATGTTGACTTGGGAAATTTTTCAGAATACCATATTGCTAAGTGGAAAAGGAAGATAAAG
>RJWJ010045493.1:0-11726 GCA_004363605.1 Indri indri
CTATCTGTACTGCCACATGCTGTCATTGCTTAGGCCTATGCAAGCTGTCTTGGAGAGATTACTCCCTCGCATGCAGTTCACCATCTATAGAGCATTTGAGAGCATGCAGCGGGGCCTTTCTCGAGAGCCACCCCATACCAGCAAAGCTGTTGCTTTCCTCTTCACAGCCCCCTCCGTGACCTTGCATGAAGAATGGATTTTGTTACAGCTGATCTGGCACTGCCTACCTAAGCCTGGCACTAGTCATGTAAAACTAAAGTCTCACCAAGGCTTTGTTCCATGAAGGTGTGGTTTCTGCAGTCCTGTCTCTATAAAACCTTTCCTGTGGACAAAACTGTCATAAACTGCAGTCATTTGCCAAGATCAAAACCTCACATGGCTTCAGAATTAAAACTGTGCACCCAGGCCTCTGGACACAAAGAGCCGCCCTCAGGGCTGCAGACACGAAGTCGCACTGCAGGGAAACGCACTCCGGTGCAGAGGCAAGGAAAACACCCGCCGCCCGCACGCGGTCCAGGCAGACGCCACCGGCTGCTTTAAAGCCGATCTCTTCCCATGCACTTCTCAACATCCCTTGCCCCAATGCAGGAAATCTTATGTTCCCTGAATGGAACATACCCCTAAACGAGCTTGGCGCTCACCCCGAGTACCTATCCTTGTGAAGCTAACGTGCGAAAGTGTTTCTTTAAAATGCCCCTGGCGGTTGCCCGAGGGAAGTGGAAAGAGAATTTAAGGAGGACAAACCACCAAAAACAAAGGAACCACATCCTTTTTTCCCCCAAGTTTATCAAAGTATAGTTGACAATTAAAAATTATATATACTCAAGGTGTACAACGTTATGTTTTGATATTTGTACACATTGTGAAATGATTACCACAATCAAGCTGATTAACATATCTATCACCTCATATAGTCAGGTGTGTGTGTGTGTGTGTGTGTGTTGATTTCCATTGACAGACATTTGGGTTGTTTCCATATTTTGGCTATTGTGAATCATGCTGAAATTAACATGGGAATGCAGGTATCTCTTTAAGATACTGATTTCATTTCCTTCGGATATATATCCAGAAGTGGGATTGCTGGGTCATACAACAGTTCTATTTTATTTCTATTTTGAAGGAATAGCTTTTAGTTTCATATGGTTTTCCATCATGACTACCAATTTACATTCCCACCAATAGTGTATAAGCATTCATTTTTTTCCACATCCTGGACAACGCTTCCTATCTTTTACCTTTCTGACAGTAGCCATCCTAACATGTAAGGGTAATATTGTGGTATTGATTTGCATCTTTCTGGTGCTTAGTGAAAGCACCTTTTCATATACTTGTTAGCTTTTAGCACATCTTCTTTTGAGAAATGTCTATTCAGTTCCTTAACCCATTTTAATTAGATTATTTGGGTTTTTTTTACTACAAAGTTGCATGAGTTGCTTACATATTTTGCATATTAACCCTCTTTCAGATATAGACTGTTTGAAAAATTTTTTTACCCATTCCATAGGTTGTCCTTTTGTTTTGTTTATTATTTTCTTTGCTGTACAGAAGCTTTTCAGTTTGATGAAATCTCATTTATTTATTTTTGCTTTTTCTGCCTGTACTTTTGGTGTCATATCCAAAATATCATTGTCCAGACCAGCGTCAAGAAGTTTTTCTCTATTTTTTTCTATAAATGTCATGGTTTCATGTCTTGCATTTAAGTCATTAATTGATTTTGAGTTGATTTTTTGTATGTGGTATATGGTGCATGTGTATAGTGTGAGATAAGGGTCTAACTTCATTCTTCTGCATATAGAATCCAATTTTCTCAGCACCATTACTGACAAGGCCATCTTTCCCAATTATGTGTTCTTGGCACCCTTGTTAAATATCGGTTGACCACAGATGTGTGGATTAATTGCTAGGCTCTCTATTATGTCCCATTTATCTGTGTAACTGTTTTTATGCCGGTATTATACTGTTTTTAAAATTCTGTAGCTGTGTAAAATATTTTGAAATCAAACAATGTGCTGTTTCCAGCTTTGTTCTTCTTGCTCAAGGTCACTTTGGCTATTCGGGGTCTTTTGTGGTTCCATATGAATTTCATTATTGTCTTTTCTATTTCTGTAAAAAATGTCATTGGGATTTTCATGAGGATTGCATCAAATCTGTAAATCACTTTGGGTAGTATGGACATTTTAACAATATTAATTCTTCCAATTAATGAACATCAGGTATCTTTCCATTTATCTGTGTCTTCTTTAATTCCTTTCAGTGATATTTTATAATTTTCAGCATACCACTTTGGTTTAGGTTATATATAAATATTTTATTCTTTTTGAATGTGTACTTTTCAAAAATGAATAATGAATTTACTAATGAATAAAATATTGTGAATAGGCTTATTTTCTTGATTTCTTTTTTGGGTAGTTCGTTATTTGTATATGGAAACACAATTGATTTTTGTATGTTGATTTTATATCCTGCAACTTTGCTGAGTTTGTTTTTTAATTCTAATAGGGTTTTTCATGGGTTTTTAGAGTTTTCTATGTATTTGATCATGTCATCTGTAAATGGAGGTAATTTTACTTCTTTCTTTCTGATTTGAATTCCTTTTATTTCTTTTTCTTATCTAATAGCTCTAGCTAGGACTTCCAGTAACATGTTGAAAAGAAATGGTGAGAGTGAGTGTTCTTGCCTTTTAACAGATCTTAAAGGGAAAGCTTTCAGTTGTTCCCCAGTGATTATCATGTTAGCTGTGGGCTTGTCACATACGGCTTTTATTGTATTGAGATAAGTTCCTTCTATGCATATTTTATTGAGAATTTTAATCATGAATTGATGTCAAACTTTGTCAAATGCTTTTTCTGCCTCTAGATGACTCGTGTTTTTTTTCTTAATTATATATTTTTTAATATATAAGGCAATAATCAGTTTATTTCATTCCTTTTTATGGCAGAGTAGTACTACGTGGTATACATAAACCACATTTTCTTTATCCACTCATGAATTGATGGCCACTTAGGTTGATTCTGCATCTTTGCAATTGTGAATTGTGTTGTGATAAACATTTAGTACAGGTGTATTTTTGATAAAGTGACTTCCTTTCCTTTGGGTAGATTCCCAGTAGTGGGATTGCTGGATTGAATGGTAAGTCTACATTTATTTCTTTGAAGAATCTCCATACTGTCTTCCATAGAAGTTGTACTAATTTGTGGTCCCAACAAACAGTGTATAAGAAATCCTTTCTCTCTGCATCCATGCCAGCATCTATTGTCTTTTGACTTTTTAATAATGGCTATTCTGACAGGGGTAAGTTTTTATCTCAGTGTGGTTTTAATTTGCATTTCCCTGGTGATTAGTGATGTTGAACATTTTTTTTATATGTTTATTGGCCATTTGCTTATCTTCTTTTGAAAAACTTCTTTTCATGTCTTTTGCCCACTTTCGATGGTGTTTTTTTTTGTTTTGTTTTGTTTTCTTGCTAATTTGTTTGAGTTCTTTGTAGATTCTGGATATTAGCCCTTTACTGGATGTAGAGGTTGTGAATATTTTCTGCCATTCTGTATGTTTTCTATTTACTTTGTTGATTATTTCCTTTGCTGTACAGAAGCTTTTTAATTTAATTAAGTCCCATTTATTTATTTTTATTATTGTCGTATTTGCCTTTGGGTTCTTAGTCAGAAATTCTTTGCCTAGGCCAATGTCTAGAAGAATTTTTCCGTATTTTATTCTAGAATTCTTATGGCGTCATGCCTTACATTTAAGTCTTTTATCTATCTTGAATTAATTTTGTATACAGTGAGTGATAGGGGTCCTGTTTCATTCTTCTGCATGTGGCTACCCAGTTTTCTCAGCACCATTTATTAAATAGGGTTTCCTTTCCCCAGTGTGTGTTGTCTGCTTTAAAGATCAGTTACTTTCAGGTAGATGGTTTTATTTCTGGGTTCTCTATTCTATCCTATTGGTGACGTCTTTTGCAACAACTTGGATGGAACTAGACACCATTATCCTAAGTGAAGTACCTCAGGAATGAAAAAACAAACACCACCTGTACTCACTAATAATTGGGAGCTAATCCATGGGCAAGCAAAGGCACAAAGAGATATAAAGGACATTGGAAATGAAGGATAGAGGGTAGAAGGGAGATGAGGGGTAAAAACTTACCTGTTGGGTACAATGAACTCTATTATGAAGATCAGCACACTAAAAGCTCTGACTTAAGCATTATACAAGGGATCCATGTAACAAAAACATTTGTACCACCTTAATATTTTGAAATTTAAAAAAGATAGTAGTAAGGTTACTAATGTAAATTTAGAAAAATACAGACTTACATTAAGCTTACTTGGAAAAAGTGATGATGAAAAGATCTAAACATTTTCTCTTTATTGATTTATTTCTGGTGAAGAAGAGCTGAAAATGTAATTGGAGAGGCGTGCAAAGAAGAATTCATCTAATCAGTGAGGTATTATTTTTAAAAAGATAGACTTAAACAAGATAAGAGATTAATACTTGCTAAATGTGGGTAGTAAATATATGTATGTTTATGATATGTTCTAATTTTCTGTGTATTTCTGTGTCTCTCGTAGTACAAGAGAGTGGATTTTGAATTTCTAACAATTCTATCGTGCTTTAATCTTAATGGGAAAAAGCAGGATGTTGAGCATATTGTCTGATCTTGACAATGTAAAACAACAGTGATCAACTGGCAGCCCATGGTCTGATAAAGACCCCAGCCTGTTTTGTTTTGGCCATGACATAAAGTTGGCCCACACAGTGCTTACAAAAAAAAATGTGAAAGATTTGCCAAGATTTAAAAATGGGCAGATAGCACATAAAAGTCCTGATTTCTGGCTTCTCTTGCAAAATCAGGAGATCTAGCAACGTGGGTGTCACAGTCGCATAGGGCAAGATGGATGGAGCCGCTGGCTCCTTCGGTGGGTCAGGGGGCGTCAGCGGCTGCCCCCCAGCACCACCCACTCAGGAACTGATCAGAGCACCAGTTCTCATCCGCTCTCTCACTTGCCCTTCTCAGACAGAAGAGAAAAGCTAAATATTTCACCCGCCCTACTTTGTTCATTCTTATTACTTCCCTGCTCCTTATAGGCAACAAAGGTTATAACCCCTGATTAAAAAAAAATCACCGAAAAAGGGTTGGAAGACAAACAAGTATTTTTCGGTGCTGCCTGTGGGTTACTGGATGGCCAGTTTTCAAAGATTAAAAAGTCCTGTGTAAAGCTGCAAAAACAGCCAAACTAAAACGACGCTTCCCCATTACCACGCCAGGTCATAGCCCAGCGCTCTGCCAGCCTGCAAGGACTCTCTGCTCCGGTCTCCGACGGCTTTCAGCTGTTATCACAGAAAAGCTCCTACACAGTCCCAAGCACATCAAACCTTTTAAGATCCAGAGCTTTTTTCCCCCCAGGCCATTTCTTGAACAATAACAACAATAAAAAATTTCCTTTCATTTCTATATATATATATATATATATTTTTTTTTTTTTTTTTTTTTTTTGAGACAGAGTCTCACTCTCTTGCCTGGGCTAGAGTGCCTTGGTGTCAGCCTAGCTCACAGCAACCTCAAACTCCTGGGCTCAAGGGATCCTCCTGCCTCAGCCTCCCGAGTAGCTGGGACTACAGGCATGTGCCACCATGCCCAGCTAATTTTTTCTATATATATTTTTGTTTATTTATTTATTTTTTCTATATATATTTTTAGTTGTCCAGCTAAATTCTTTCTATTTTTAGTAGAGACGGGGTCTTGCTCTTGCTTAGGCTGGTCTCGAACTCCTGAGCTCAAACGATCTGCCCACCTCGGCCTCCCAGAGTGCTAGGATTACAGGCGTGAGCCACCACGCCTGGCCTCATTTCTATATTTTAAGCACATACTCATCTTTCAAAGATCTTGCTCCTAAGTTCAAAACATAAGTCCTCTGTGACACTTTTCCTGATTTCCTGTGATTATAGAATTTTTCTCTTTGTTCACACACCCAGCAGTTCTTTCTGTTTCTTGCAGTACTTATCATTGGGCACAAACCTCATTGATTTGTCTGTGTCACTATACAGAGAGAGGGCAGACCCCACCCATCTCTTCTTTTTCTACTTTAGAAAGGAAGAATCTAGAAAATATTAGACACTCAAATATACTAAATGAAATATCATGTATTAATCGTCATTAGAGACGCACTATATTTAAGAAATACAAGCAACTAAGTTTGATCTATTCCATTCCTTCCTATGATACATCATGAAAGCTGCTTTTTGGATTAAACAATAACGTGAATTTGTTTATCCCATGAATGCAGAACATGTGAAAAATGAGATTATAGTGAAGTAAACATGTAAACACTGCTATTCTACAGTTGCTAGACAAGTGAAATTTATTTCATTATATTTCATTTTCAATCTGGTGACGAGTATTTATTCTAACTTCTTTCAATTCTCATTAGGGCCTCTAAATTTATAAAGCTAAGTTGGACATACATGGAATGAGAATTAATTGCGTCTAACCCACCATATTCAGTGACTGTTAAAAAAACTCCCCAAGTGAAACATACAGTAATACATATTCTGACATCTACAGTTTTTACCAAATAACTTCAGGTGCAACTTAAAGGATTGATTTGTATACATTTTCCTGCCATGAGGCAGTTTCTCCTGATCTCCCTACATGAAAATTAAAAAGTGCTTTTTTATTCACTCCCTAAACTCAGATAACCTGTCATAAGTTCTCTCTCCATCTAATGTCAGTGCCTGATATCTCTACCAACTTCTTTTTAATGGCTGGATTTTCTCAAGACACACTTTACAGAGAATTTATCTGTTTAGCAATGTGAACAATAAGGGATAGAAAAACAGCTAAAAGCTAGTAAAAACTACAATTTTATATTTGACCCTGCAGGAATGATCATATTTTTCCCTTCCTGATCATATCATCAGAGCCTTAACAGAAATATACTCTCCCTTTAAATTTAAATGATTTAAAACATTAGAACTTAACACTAAGCAACCTTCATAACTGTTGCTTGAAATTTGGCAAAATATAAAAATAAGGAAAAATAACTAAATAGAAGCCTATGCAATCCACACTGATTGCCTACCAGTATGAAGATATTTTGGTCACATTTTACAGTTCACGGGAATTTATTGTAAAGCAGCCTTACTGAAACATGACAGATGCCTTGTTAAAGAACATTCTTTCTTGAAAGCGGATTCCAAAATGTTATAAATATAGCAGTCAAGAAGAATGCCACACATGACCTCAAAGCCAAAGATTATCACTACGTGGGCCAAAAGCAGTAAAAATGGCATCTTTGTTACATGAACTAGAGTGTGGTCCCTGGCAGTCATCCCAGGGTAAAATTCTCTTCCATGACCAGAGTCAAAACATAAAGTAACTCAAAACCTGGAGCCTTTGTTATTAAAAGTGAGAAAAACACATTTCACCAAGCGTGGCAACAGCACTGATGAATGAGCCACACTCACGCATCTTATGGTCTGAAACACCGTGTTGCACAGCAATGATGGTAGCGGGGCGGGAAAGCAGTGAGCAGGCACCTGCCTTGCAAGTTACCGACTTTTCAACACATAGGCCTGCTGATTTGGAAATTTTAAACTACTTTTTTTGGTATCTTATTTTTTTCCCATCTTCATTGAGGTATAGTTGACACAAGAAACTTGGATATATTCTAAGTGTACAACGTGAAGATTTGATATACACATATATTGTGCAATAATTACCACAATCAAATTAATTAACACATTCATCACCACCCACAGTTACCTTGTGTGGGAGGAGGACACTTAAAATCTCCTCTGTTATCAAATTTGAAGTAAATAATGCAATATAGTATCAGCTATAGTCACCATGCTGTACATTAATTTGCAGAACTTATTCATCTTAAAACTGAAAGTAAAATTGTTTTTTTGAAAGTACAGTAATTCTTAATTGCCCTCCAAAAATAAGGAGCTATTACTTAATAACACCACTGACTATAACTGTTTAAAAGTTATATGAAATATCATACAGCTGGTGTGCTTTTCACATTAGCAGAGTTCTCATCTTCTATTTACTGTACGTGGTCAGAAGCAGATAGTTAACAAATACATGGAGGGCTGTGGACCACAAGACATCTCAACACCAGGAGGAGAATGCTCCTAGAGTATTCAGAAGAGAGTGATGACTAACAGCAAAGTTCCGGAATCAGATTCCTTTTGTAGCTATGCTATCTGAAGACAGTCGTGTTTTGGTTTCCTCATCTGAAAAATAGTGCTAATCTCATAAAGTTATTGAAAAAAATGCTACAACATTAAAATAAACAAATGTCTTACTGAATTCCTATAAAAATACTAAAATCATTTTTATTTAAATATAAACTTCATAAACATGTCATTAAATGTTGAAAAATTTAGGGCTTAGATTCTTCTTACTCATAAGAAATCCTATCAATACGATAATTTCTAATAAATAATCATGAATTTTCTCAAATATATAAAATATATCAATACATTTTTATATTTCTATTATATTTATTGAATATATGACCAGCTAAACAAATATAAGATTTAGTTGGTCATGTATTAAATAAAATCTTATCACCAAGTAATTTCATAATAAATTTTAAAGTTATTCCATGCAAAAATATTATTTTTAATGTTGGATATAAAACTATTTCAACATAGTTTATATGATAGAAATTATGGACTCTAAAATTAAGCATGACTAAAGCTTACGTATGTCTTCAATGGTTCCAGAGAAGATTTGTTAGAAAACAGTTGCAGGAATCCAGGCAAGAATGATGGTTATTGGTGAAAGGTGACAATGACAGAGAGAAAGAATTAAATAGGTGGAGATATATTTTGGACATAGAAATAAGGGACTTCATTAATAACAGACCGCCATTAATTAATGTCAGGAGTAAGGGAAAGGCTAAATGGACTGAGAAGCCCTCACTTCCAGGTGGGGCAGGAGGTTGACAGTAATGCCATTTACTGGACATCGGGAAGACTGGGGTGAAAGGCAAGGGTTCAGTGAGATAGAAGACTGAGCTTTGTAAAATTTCTAAAGGGAAGATTGAGTGGGGAGGCGAAAATGCTAATCTGGTGCCCAGAAGGGGGACCTGAGCTCAATTTGGAGATCAATAGCCTATGGATATAATATAAATTGATGGAGTTAATAAAATCACCTGGAGTGAGGGGGGAGAAGGTCCGAGGATGAAACCCTAAAGTTAAATAGGAGGCAGAAGAAGAGTTGCTAGGAAAGATGGCTGAGGAGGAGCCAGTGAGGTAAAGGAGTATTTCAACAAGGAAGGAAGGGCTCAAAAGTGTTACCATTGATAAAGATGAGCAACATGAAAAGAGAGAAATTAACTTCAGATTTACCAACAGGGATGTTATTTTTGGCCTTTTTCAATGGCAATTTCAATTGAGTGATGGGCTCAGAGGCAAGAGTGAAGAGATTTGAAGAATAAATTGATGGTAAGGGACCTGCAACATCTGTAGACAACTCTCGAACAGTGTGAATTAAGAGGGAGCAGAGAAAAGAGGCGGCGGTTGGAAGGCAATTTGAGGTCTTGAGAAGTAACTGCTCTTTTGTTTTAAGATGAGAAGAACTAAATTACTTTTGTATTCTAATTCTTCAAGAAAATATCACTAAAAAAAATTACAGTTTTCATGCCTTCTGATGCTATCTGGAAACCAAAACCATATCACCAGCTCCTACATGGTTATTTAGTTCCAAGACTTTAAACTCCATTAGGACAGAAAACTTTATTTTGCCTTCCTTTATAACCCCCAAATTTAGTAAAGTTTTGAGAACTTGGTAAGTTCTTAATTAAAGAAATCTTGTTTTGATAAGTATTAAGGACATTATGCAGTGATATTTATGAATAGTCAGGCAGCAATCTACTAAGCTCCCATACCTAATCTCTGTGAACATTTTCATATCTTAGAAGATGTGAAAGAATTATCTAGAACCCCTCCCCAAAAAATAAATAAATAAATAAATAACTGCAGGTAGAGAGAAGCCTTTTACCATTGACTATTTTTATTATGTTAACTAAATCCATACTTACTTCAGTTTTCCTTAGTTTTTACCTGTTATCATTTTTCTCTTAAATGCTTGCATTCAAGATTCCACATCACGTTTATTCATTTGATATGTCTTCTTAGGCAACTAGTGGCTGTGACGGTTTCTCATGATGGTTTTGAGGAGTATTGGTCCGGTATCTTGTAGAATGCCAACTGGGATTTGTCCGATGTTTTCCTCATGATGAGACAGGATTGTGGGTTTGAGGGGAGGACACCAGAGGCAAAGCACCTTTGTTTTATTACATCATATCAAAGATACATAGCATTAACATGAATCGTCACTTTTTTTTTTTTTTTTTTTTTTTGGGAGACAGAGTCTCACTCTGTTGCCTTGGCTAGAGTGCTGTGGTGTCTGCCTAGCTCACAGCAACCTCAAACTCCTGGGCTCAAGCCATCCTCCTGCCTCAGCCTCCTGAGTAGCTGGGACTACAGGCATGCGCCACCATGCCCGGCTAATTTTTTCTATATATTTTTAGTTGTCCAGCTAATTTCTTTGTATTTTCTTAGTAGAGACGGGGGTCTCGCACTTTCTCAGGCTGGTGTCAAACTCCTGAGCTCAAACGATCCTCCCGCCTTAGCCTCCCAGAGTGCTAGGATTACAGGTGTGAGCCACTGCACCTGGTGACTTGTCACTTTTGATGTTGACCAAGATCACCTGACTGAGATAGTGTTGGTCAGATTTGCCCTCTGTGAAGTTACTCTTTTTTCCCCATTTTCACACCATAATCTTTGTAAGAAAGTCGCTATGTTCAGTCCACACATAAGGAGTGGCGAGTTATACTCCACTTTCTAGAGGGTTGAGTATCTACAAAAATTACTTGGAATTCTTCTGCAAAAGAGATTTGTCTATTCCCCCCACCCCCCATGTGCTTATTTATTTAATAATTTACTTATAGGAGTATGGACTCCTGGTTATACCTTGGGTTATCACCTAATACTAATTTATTGATTTTGTTGCTCAAATTGCTCCAATTTTGCCATTAGGTCCTTCAGTTGGCTCCTGCATCCCTTTGGCATACACTCATCATTGTGGAGTTTTATTTATTCATTTATTTGTTTGTTTGTTTGTTTTGAATCTTTCCTTATTTTCTGGTACTCCAAGATGCTTCCTGCTCTTTTATGTATTTCCTGCACAGTTCTAGAATCAGCCATTTTCCAGGAAGCCCTGGTTTCTTTCATTGGAAAATGGTATTAGAAACCATTAGGAGCTAGATGTGCTTGTGCTACTGTAATATTGTTTCTAGGCTCTGTCAACTGAAAGAGCAGAGAAATACAGGGTGTCCCGAAAGTCTCCACACAAAGGAGAAATTTTGTAAAATTTTATAATGACTATTTTGTAAATAGAGTCACATGTAGCTACAATTTTCCACTTTCCCCTATGTATGACAACTTTTGGGACACCCTATATGTGTGTTATACTAACTCGTGTATAGATACATATCTAAAAGATATTTCCATATGTAAATTTCTAACATAAAAACGAGTTCATGCTGATGTCTCCAACTCAAATCCATTACCATATGGATCATTCCAGTTTCCTCCCCTTGCTCATCTGGAACTTTCTGATCCAAAAGGGAGAAATATCTCTTCCACCACTCTCCATCCATTTACCAAATTGTTCAATTTCAGTATACATGTATGGCAGTATCAGAATT
>RJWJ010045494.1:0-11730 GCA_004363605.1 Indri indri
TGAGCTTGATGCCTGGAGTCGATCATAGCTTGTCTTCCTGCCACCCATGTGCATTTTTTCCAAATTTGTACACTAACCTTCGGTCAACCCGTTCCAAAATTCCCGTTTTATAGTAGTATCTGTGAAGGCAAGCAGAAGAGAGGGTTTGCGCCTCAGGAAAACAACAGGACGTAAACACTCCTCATTCCTCTCAGGTGACAAGGCTGGTCTTTGGTTACCCTGGTATTTTCACACCCTGTTATCAACTTACACTTAAACCTTTCCCAGACATCTTGAAGACTGAACCTCCCCATTCTCAGTTCAAAACGTGTTTTGTGTGTGTATGTGAGCCGGCCTGGATGCAGGGTGATCCCCGGGGAATACGGCCAAGCATGAAAAAGACAGCGTGTCAATTTGCAAACTGTAATCCCACCTGGAACCAAGAACCAAAGTCTTGTCTCATGACCTTTCAATTATCAAGTAAAAAGCTGCAAAAACAGTGTAATTTTCTAAGGCCGGCCATTTGACATAACTCTTCTTGTAGGCTCACGGCATTTCACGCTATTAACTTACCTCAGGGCTCTGCTCAACTTCTCGTACGTCATTCTGTCGTTTTTCTTCCTTTGTCCCCACATCTTTGCCAGGGCTTCTGATTTAACCACCCGAAAAATGCCTTGTTCCCTATCTTCCCATTCCAGAATGCCACAGTTTTCCTCAGGAGACAGAAGCAGGTCTCGCACAAATTCCCACAGGTGAGAACTTTGGAGGCCTTTTGAAAAGGGGAAAAAATTAGCCACTTAAAATATACGTATTTTTTAACTTTAAGAGTTGTACATCTTCTCATCAACCCATGAGAATTGCTGCTTTGTGGGGACATTTCCCATAGTTGTGACTGAGGGCTCTACCTGGAACCCTACCAAGATGTGAAATGTCTGTCTTCCATTAAAGCAATTGCAACACGCGCACAGAGAGACACCAAGTTTATGCTGACGGGCAGTACCGCGGCTCACAGATGTTCTGTGGAACTACAGATTTATTCGTGTGGAATGAATGAAATGACAGTCAAATGGTCTTTTCATTCTTTCTGACAGGCAGTGTGGTTGTACTAAGATCCCACAGCCATAGCTGTCTGTGGACCAATCCAGCAAGCTTTGTTTTTCATGAAAAGTTCTTGTTCTATGACATGGGGGTTAGGGCCAGCTCTGGTGACCCACTGGCTGGGTTTGGGTCCTGAATTTGCCTCTTCGTACCTCTGTAACCACAATCTCTATAGTTACTTTGTCTGCAAAATGGGATAATAAGAGTACCTATCTTATAGGAAAGATTTCATGATTTAATACATATCAGGGGGTTAGAACCACGCCTAGCATGTAGCGGTTGTTTTCCACGCGCAAATTTGTGAACTCGCAGGTTTGACTCTGTGCTGGTAGATTTCTTAGTGCTGGAAAAGGCTAACAGGATTGCCACCTCCGGGAGTTTCCCTCACTATCCTTCCCTGAATACTTCGGTAAGAGGAAACTGCAATGGACCAGGAAAAATAAATCCTTATTCTGAAATACAACATGGAGTAGAAAATTTCTTTACTTCCTCACTTTAATTCTTATAACGCCATTTCCAAGTGAAAAGAAATAAATCTGATCTTGATAACTTGTATAAGAGCAATCATTGAATTCTCTACTACCTTCCGTGGAAAATAATGGGTCCTTCTCAAATGTTTCATTTCAAAGCTTATTAAAGTAGATTATTTTGTCTCAAGAATGGTTTTAAGAAATTAGAAATGGAAAATGGCATCTCTGCACTTACTTGTTCGACTGTGACTATGACAGTCTTGACTTTTGATGCCACTGGTTTTCAAGCAGTTGGAGTCGGTATCTGAAATACAATAATTTGTAGCGGTGGAAAGGATTATAAAGGCTGCATTCAGACTCAAATCACAGCAAAATGAGCCCACACTAATTGAATGCCTTTGTGGTAGAAGACACCGTGTGAGGCACTTTGGGGGTGATTAGTAGGTGGCAGGTGCAAAGATGCTGAAAACACGCAGTGTATTCCTTTAAGAGACATCGTATTCAACACTGGGGGCCTACCGTGTGCCAGGTTCTGGGTTTGCTGCTGGGAAGACAAGAGTGAACACGCAGACATGGTCCCTGCTCATGTGCAATTTGCAAATGGGCCAGGTCAAACACAAGCGACACAAATCCCCCATCATTTTAAGTGTTGGAAGGAAGCAGGACATCAGATACTGGGCATAGCACCTGCTTTACACAGGGTGGTGGGGCGGGCCTCACGGAGAGGGGACATTTATGCTAAGAGAGAAAGGTGAGAAGGAACCAGGGTGAGGGGGTGGAGAAGAGTGTTCCAGGCAGAAGGAACAGCACGTGCAAAGCCAAACGTGCGGAGTCTGGCGAGGCAGGCGTGCCATGTGCCAGGGGCAGAGCGGCAGGTGAGGATGCCGGGGAGGCGGGCGGCCGGCAGGCCTCTCGGGGCCTTCCTTGCAGGCGGTGGTAAGGACTTGGGATTTTACATCAAGGTGTAAAGCGAAGACCCACATTTGAAGACGATCTCTTTGGCTCCAGAATGGAGAATAGACTGGAAAGGACACACGTCAAAGCAAAGAAACTAGAGCTTATGAAGAGAGAAGGCAGGGCACTAACTCGATGCTGAGTTAAAGGGTAACTCATGCTGGACATAACCATCTGAGACACTTGGACAAGCACTGTCCCAAAGTGGTACATGATGAAAAGAGATGACAGTCCCGCATCTGCCGCCTCCCGCCCCACATCCAATCTCTGCCTTCCTTGCCTGCTTCGCTCCAGCCACCCTGGCTTCTGGCTCTTTCTGAGCATGCAGGCACATTCCTCCTTGAGTCTGCGCACCAGCTCTCCCCTGTGCCCGGACGCTCCGCCTTGGGTATCTGTAGGTTCATGCCCTCATCTCGGTCTTCGCTCAAAATCCCCTCCCAGCGAGACCTCCTCCCACTACCCGAGCTGGAATTGCACTTTCTCTCCACACCCACTTCCCTCACCTTGTCATCTTCGAGCATACTGTGTGACGTGTTTATTTCTGTAGTTCACCGTCTGTGCCCATGAGAGGGCAGGATTTGTGTTTCCAGCTGTGCCCCCCAGCACCTAGCACGGTGCAGTATCACTGAGCCGCCAGTATACTATACTAGGCTAACTGTGCCTACTCTACAGTCTAGAGTGTATTCTGTCACTACTGAATGAAAGAATGGACGTGTTGTCAAGGGACCTCTTGCTGCCCAAGGTGACCTTCCTCAGTGCCATTGGGTCATGTCACTCACTGGCTGAACATCCCACAGGGGTTCCCTGTCATCTCCAGGATGAGGGCTGCCACGTTGATTAGGCCTTTCACAAACTGACCCCCAACCAGGTCTCCAGCCATATCTCTTTCTGCTCCCCAACTTCTTCTCTTCTCTTGGGTCAGATGGTTCCACTGGGGCTTGGCATTCTCCTGCCTCAGGACCTTTGCACAGGCTCCCTGCCCCGCTTCTACCCAGCGGACTCAGGAAGCCTTCTCTGACTCACTCTCTGGGTTAGAGCCTTCTGAGCTCCACAGATAGCACCTGTGTGTCCCAGTATCGCAGCACTGGTCCTGCTCCGCTGTAAAGATCCATTTCGTCTCTTTCCTTCCTCTCCTAACAGCTGATATTTATGGAGTACTCACTAAATACTAAGTGCTTCATATACTCTATCTCATTTAATCCTTACAACGACCCCCTGTGATATTATTGCAATTTTTATTTTATTGAGGAGGAATTTGAAACCCAGAGAGTTTAGGAATTTTATCCAGATGGTGGAGCCAGGACTTGAACCCAGAGAGTGTCCGTTGTAAAGCTAATGTTCACGACTACTACTTTACCGAGTCTTTCATAGTAGGTGTTCAATAGACATTTAATGAATAATTATTATTAAAATTTGTCGAGCATTTGCTATGGCCAGACACTCGCTCCGTGTCACCCACTCTTACGGTGGACATCTACTATTATCCCAGACCTGTCTGTTGTTTTGATTTAATCTTTTAGGAAGAGAGAAAACCAATGGATTCATAGAGACAAAGGTGAATTATTAACTCTGAATAGGCAATAAGCTTTCGCTGAAATGCCAAAATGGCAGGGGGTGGGAGGAAAAAGTTGCCCTTTTAATTTCTGATTCCTGTCCTGTGTTTTGGAGGAAGGGCGTCCGGCTGGACAGGACGGACGCAGCACAGGGCGGCATGAGCCGGGGTAACGGGGAGGGCGGGAGTTTCTCCTTCCGGGTCTTGCCGGAGACAATCCTGTTCTGTCTGCTCCTCGTCCTGCAGCGGTGGCTTTGAAGGTACTCATGGGTTGACTAGACACAAGGCCTCTCTCGGCGGGTGGGGGTGGAGGTGGGGCAGGGGCGGGCGCAGAGGGGCGGCAGTCGTTGCTGCGGTGTCAATATGGAGGCCGGTTCCCAGATCAAACCTCCGCCAAGATCGGCTGGTGGGGCTTTAGCAGCACCGTGTTCCCACTCAATTTCTCTACAAATGCCAGTGGTGTCTCGGGGCGCAGCCCTCCCTGGATCACAACCGTCATCGTCTTGAGTGTGTCCCTGCAGCTGGGCTGTGCCTGCTGTGGGGCGTGGGGACCGGCATGGCCTGGGCTTGTTGCTGTCTGCGGGATTTGGAGAGGTGTGGTTGGCCTTGAGATGGGAAACTTTTAAAATGTGGCCAAAGGAAATATTCAGTTGTCCACTAAAATCAGAGCCAACAGTCTTCTAGACGCCGGGATGGAGGCCTGAGTGGCGGGGCTTCCAAAACAAGCTCATCACATCCCCACGACATGTGGGTCCAGCCATGGCACCTGCAGCCCATGCCAGGATGGCACAGGGACGCTCTGAGGCTCAGGAGCAGGGAGGTGCCAGCAGTGAGTCCAGGGCCATAGGCTTTGTCCTTGGGCTCGGTGTACCCCCTGCTGGCGTTCCTGCAGCAGAAGGTTGTGGACCAGGGGGCCGGGGGACAGCAGAGGTGGAGTGGCGAGGGGGTGGGTTGCTTCACTTCGGCCAGCTCTGACGCTTTCGCAGCTTGTTGGGCCTGGGCACCTTCGGCGGGTGCTAAGTTGAAAATTATCCTGTTGTCGGAATCATTTTCAAGCTGGGCCCAGACCTAGAGGAGTTCCTGGGCCTGGGATCTCAACTGAGTGGGCAACAGAGTGAATAGAAGGGTCTGGGAGCGTGTGTGCACGTGTGCGTGTGCTCAATGCACAAGAGCATTGGCTTTGAGATGAGCTGGAATCCCAGCCCTGCATTTACTCACAGGTTCCTACACCTCTGGTCTCCTCAGATGCAAGTGGAGATCACGACACTACCTAACGGGGTCAGGATGAGGATTAAGTAAGATAATGTATGCAGGACACTCGTCACAGTACCAAACCTACCGCATAGTAAGTGCTTAATAAATGGTAACGATAGCTATTAATTTTCATTGATGACCCAATGGGAACTTTGCTGGAAGCCCCAGGGGGCCCTTTGTCCTCATTGGCCAGGTCTTGGCTCTGGACGGCACATCGACGTCGAAAGTGGCCTCTCCTTTCTGGGTCGGGGGTGTCTGAGACCATGAAACATCACCTGGGCCATAGGTACGGTGGCCACATGTTCTGGATTTTCTAGAATGGGCTCATTGTGTAAGCGACCACCCTGTTGTCCTCATACCTACCCTGTGCCCATCCAACTGTCCATTAGGATTTCTGCTTTGGGAAAGCATGCTCGTCAGGGCTGTGGGAGAGCCAGAGACGGGCCTCAGGGGCCAGGGAAAAGGCCACCAAGAATGTTCCTGCCTCAGGGCCTCTGCACTTGCCATTCTCTCCCTGTAACCTCTTTTTCCCTTCTTTTCCTGGATAACTTCCGCTCATCCTGTAGGCCTAATTGAAATATCTCTTTCTCTAAAAAGTCTTCCCTGGACCCCAGTTTCAATACCATGTTTCCTCCGTCACGCACAAAGCACCCTGCACTTTCCCTTTATAAATAGCATCATGATTAGCACTTATCTACTTATTATTTGGATTGTTTGTTTAATGTCTCTCTCCCTCCCTTGCATCAATGAGGGCAAGACCTAAGTTGTGCTCGTTGCTGACACCATAGTGCCTAGCTCTGGGCCTGGCACATAGCAGGTGTTCAATAAACGTTTGTCGAATGAATGAATCAATGAATGAATGAAAAGGGAAAGGAAGAAATGGATAAGAGGACCAAAAGGGCTAAGGGCTTCGGATTTAGACACACCTGGGTCATCTGCCACCTTCTAACCATGTCATCTTTAACCTCTAAGCTTCAGTTCCTACCCCTGTAAAAAGGCTATGGTACCAGTACTTATTTTGTAGGGTTATGGGGAAGATTACCTGAGACGACAGCTGTAAAGATTTCAGCACAGGGCCTGGCTTGTAGCAAGCTGCTATTGTCATCATCATCATCGTCACCGCAATGAATCTAACTGTGGCTAGTTCTATATTCAGGTAACACCTACTTCTAAAGAACTTACGGAGCACACCACCCCTTTCTGGCTCATCCACTTCCTTTTGCCCCCAGGAAGGCAGGTGGGACACTGACACCTGGAGAAATGTCACTGGTCAGGCCGAAGTCACCTGCTACTTAGAGAGTAAAGTAAATGCCATGTGGGCTCAAGCCCTTGGACACAGTAATGTCCCCTGGGCCTCAGTGGGCTCATTTCTTCCAGGCTGGGTGGTGAAAGCTGGGATTTGCATTCCCTGGGCTGCCATGGGTGGATCAGAGGGGATTCCATCAGCGCTGAGAAACTTGTGGGGGCTTTGTTCACGGGTGGGCAGAGCTGCTGTTCACAGACCTGGCTATTCCTGTGCTAAAGCTCCCAAACCAAACCAAAACACAAAAAACACCGAAAAGCTTTTGTCAACCAAGAGCCAAATAAGCTGAATCCTCAGTCGATGGTTTGGGACTTTAGTGAGAGAAAAAATAAACCATAAGAAACAGTTCCCCTGTGTCTGCCCCTCTGCTCGCCCCTCTCAGAGGCCTGAGAAGTCGCCGTGTGCTCTGCCCTCTCTTTGCAGGTGACTGAGCTGAAGTCCATAGAGGGAAGGGACCTGCCCAGGACCACGTTTCCCCCTGGCCCCTGGGCCAGGGCCTTTGTGTGGGACTCAACAACTAAAGCAATAATATACACCATCATCTTTAAAAAATGAAAGTGCCCAAGTTGACCTTCCTAAACCTTCTTCACCTGCAAAAGTGAAGCAAGGAGGGTTACTCTTCAGAATCAACAAGGTTATTCGAGATCCTCCATCATCTCATAATTACAAACTCGACCTACTTAGCTCAGATTCTCCTTAAACATTACCAACCACAAGGCTTCTAATAGTAATTATTAGGATTATGACTAACAGGTACCGGTTTTTTTTTTTTAAGAGACAGGGTCTTACTCCGTCACCCAGGCTGGAGTGAAGGGGCATGGTCATAGCTCGCTGTAACCTTGAATTTTTGGGCTCAAGTGATCCTCCCTACTCTGCCTCCCAAGTAGCTGGGACCACAGGCACATGCCACCACACCTGCTTAATTTAAAAAAAAAATTTTTTTTGCAGCGATGGGGCCTTGCCATGTTGCCCAGGCTGGTCTTGAACTACTGGTCTCAAACAATCCTCCTGCCTTGGCCTCCCAAAATATTGGGACCACAGGCATGAGCCACTGCACCCTGGTTGTTGGAGCATCTGCACTGCTGGCATATGCCAGGTTCTTTGTGTACGTTGTTTCTCAAACTCACCCCAACCCTGCAAGGGTCACACCATTGTATGAAGAAGTGGAATCTTGGGAGGATCAGGACTCCGTAGACCCAAGCCGTGGTCCCAAAGACTCACACACACTCTCCCACCATGCTCCTCCCCACTGTCTTCTCTAAGTCTGTGGCGGTTTCAGTACATCAACCTTTCAGGATGGTCCTAAAAGAGTGACCAAGCCCATGTGTCCAATGACAGCATTGACATAGTCTTGGTTACTTACAGTCTTTGATGGTGGCCTTGGTCTCTTCAGCATCATTAAAAAAGGAGTAACCTGGGAAAGAAAAAGAAATCCACAAATCATACCATGTAATCCTGGTTTCCCCTGGCCAGGCCAGGGAGGTGTTAGAGGGAAGGGGGGTGACTTTCCCCTCTGAGAGGTGTTTCACTTTAGAGGAATCTTGGAGACCATCTGACCCTAATAGGTGACAATCTTGTTTTTAAAGGTCATTTGGAAATTGAACCTGGGGCCGGGTCTCCCAGCAGCCCCTGTATGTTTTCTGAGCAGGCATTGGTGTAGGCTCTGACTGGGGGGCCAGGAGGGCTGGGCTCTGAGCTGGGCCGGGTCGCTGACCCTGTGTGGTCTTGGCCAGTCACCCAGTCCCTGGGCTCATTGGTTTTCTCATTAGCAACATGAGACAAAATACCGGCTAAGCTCCTCTTTGGCTCTAAGAGTCCACAATCTCAGTGTGGCCTCTAATCCTTCTGGGATTTGAATGCCTGTTACATGCAAAGGGGAGAGCTGCAAGAGGGTGTAAGAGGCGGCAAGAAGAACAAAACCCAACATGAACACCGAGCTTAACGAGGATTTGGAAGATGGTGCCCCAGCCTCGGTTCCCTTCTCTGTAGAACGGGGTGGTCTGGGGTTGAGTTAGGAGTTTCAGATCATGTTTTCAGGTAGCAGTATTGGCCAAAGGACACCTATTTCCTCTCTTGGTGTCCAACATGAGGACTAAGTTCCTATTTACTAAGGAGGCTGGACCAGGGCACATTTGTGATTGTTTATTTCTGGTGCCATGTTTTCATTGGAGTTGGTCAGCCATGGTGTCTTGGTGACTCTGCCCACAGGGCCAACCAAGGACAGGATCAGGGACTGATGAGGGACTCGTTCCCTTCCTACACCGTGAAAGCCACTCGCTGCCCCCACCCATCCCACAACCTTGCCTTCCAGTGACCTGTGGCCCCAGGTTCCTGGGCCCTTACATCCTACTGAAATACCCACTGAGCCAGACGGTGCCCAGCCCTAGAGCCCCCTCAAGCTCCTCTCTATGTCAAAATGACCTCGTTCTGGGTCCTATTCTGCCAGGACCCTAATCTACGGGGTAACATAAAGCTTGCACTAGGTAATAGCCACTTCACCGTACAATTTGTGGTCCAAATGGAAACACCTTTGAGAATGAAAAGCAGCACGGTGCTAATTATAATTATTCCAGGATAACAGATGAAAACGTGTCCTGGGCAAATGGGGACAGAGGAAACTTTGGTCACAGTACACATATCTCCACAATCAATCCAGATTACACAGACCTGCTGAGAAACACTGCAGGAGGGGTTTCAGAATGGAGCAGGGTGGTGGAGTAGATGGTTTTACTGCCCAGCATGAAACCCTCCTGGCAGAAAATGCCTGAAATTCCACCACTGGAGGTGGCACTGTGGCTCCAGGGAGTCCTTAGAATAAGAAAAGGCAAATTACAGCATTTAAAAAAACACATGGCTTTTAGTTTATTTGTTTTGCACAGATCCCTGAGGTAATGGGACCAGGGACAGGTATTTTTTGATGTGAGAATTGCCAGTCCTTATATGTTGTGCCAGGTAATATTTCACCAAATCCTCCCCAAAAAGCCTGTGGAGGTGTGTGTCATATCCCATTGGACAGATGAGGCAGTGGAGACTCAGACAGGTCAAGCCACTTGCCAAAGGTCCTATGTCTGGGACTATGGTCCTACGGCTGTTGGTCCAGCCAGGGTTGGAACGTGGGGCTTTCTCATCTCCAAACCCTTGTCGGCACTGATTTTCTGTGAATCAGCCGCTAGCTGTGTGACCTTGAGGAAGTCACTTAACCGCTCTGGACATCAGTTCCTCTATCTGTGACATTGGGACACAGAATTAGATGTTTTCAAAAAACCTTTCTGCATTGAAATGAAAAAACAAAAAAACAAACCATATTCATCAACATTCTGCTCTCAAAGGGCATGTTGAAGGGATAATGCTACTGGCGCCACCTTCTGGCCATTTGATGCCTGACTATTAGGAATGTGATGAAACCCTAATTAGTTGGACTCTGGAAACTAGAAAAGAAAGGGCTTATTTAATTCTATTCCCCTTCTGCTGAATGACAGGTAAAGCAGAAACCCCATTTTGTCCATCCTTTATGGTTTCAAGTCTTTACGAACACACTGCGTTATTTTATTTTTATCAGCCTTGTTCCTGGGCAGTCCCTGAACGTGTTTTTTTAGTTTTTCTTTCTTTTTTTAAAAAAACGTACTCAATTTGCTTTCTTGCAACTTGCTCCCTTTAACCTAAAATTCTTAATTCTAGCACACTAGAGCTTCCAGTTACTGAGAGGTTTCGGTTAGCAGAGCGTTCTAGTTAACGCAATTTTGCTGATTGAGTCGCATGGTGGGGAAAGACCTCTGGAAGTCGTTTGGTCCCAACCCCAGGCCCTCCCCTCGAGGCCTGGCCCTCTGGACACTGACCTTGCGTGCGGATGTTCTGGAGGATGAAGTACAGGTACTCCCCGCAGATGCCGGCCGCCTCCACGAACTCCTCCTGCGTCATGCTGCACAGCTGCAGGCCGCTGACGTTGAAGTGGCAGAAGGAGATGCAGTTGGTATCCAGCTTGTACTGATCGCAGCAGAACTGGAGCCACTCCCAGACGTGGCGCTTAGTCCAGTATTCGGGGTGGACTGATGTCCAGTAAGAGTCGCAGGCTGCACCAGAGGAGAGAGAGGTCAGGAGTGACGGTCCCTGGGAGAGCCTTTGGGAGGGCCCTGAAGGAGGCACCTGTTATGGTAACATCCTCATCCCGCACCCAGTGAGTTGAAAGGGCCTCCAGCCCTTGGTGTTCTGCAGGGGCCCAGGTCACCTTCTACTCTGCAGAGAAACCCAGAGGGACTGGCTCCCGTGGATGGACTTTGGGGCCCGAGAGGGAATGACGGTGGTGAGAAGTAACCAGACCTAGTGCCAGTGCTTAGAAGACAGGGGATCTAGTGGAGAAGGGAAGAGAAAGGGCCTTTGGTTGTTTGGTTTCAGACAACATGGTATCGAGAGCACAAAATCAGTAGTCTAACAGGCCTGGGTTCAAATCCTGATTTTTTCCACTTGGGCAAGGTCTGTAGGCATTGAAACCTCAGTTTCCTCATCTGTGGAATGGGGATAATATGCTCAACTCACAGGGCTGCTGAGTTTGGGGCTAATGCACTCAACAGCCATGTCCCATTGTTCCCAGGAGAAACTGACACAGGGTACAGAAGAGGTGAGGAACCAGGTATATGGTAAGGCTCTTTGACATAAATAATTCTTGTATTTGCTATGGCATTGGTTCATTCATTCATTCAACAAATGAGAGCTTTAATTTCCTTATTGGTAAAATAGGGATAATTATAGCACCTCTACCATAGGATTGTTCTGCATTGAATGAGTTAATTTACATAAAAGTACTTGGAACAGAGCCTGGATGATTTTAATGCTATTGTTAACATTATTGTTGAACATCTACTGTGTGTGAAGCAACAAATTGTGTGTTAAGGATTCATGGTAGATAAGACAGGTTTGGTCCCTGTCCCCGAGGAGGTCACAGATGAGGAGCTTGAGTGTCATGGAATAGTTCCCCAAGATCCCACAGCCAGTGTGTGGCAAAGCTGGGTTTGAACCCCAGCCTGAACATGAGAGCCACTGCTCTTCCCATCCCATTGTCCTGGTCCTCAGAGGGGCAGGGCAGGGCAGAGATGGAACCTGGAGAGAGAGGCAGAGGCAGATGC
>RJWJ010045495.1:0-11685 GCA_004363605.1 Indri indri
AGAAGAAAGCTCTTTTCAGCGGCATTTTTGCAGCAGCATGCGTACACTGTGGCTCCCCTAACTTTGTAAGAAACAGGTTTTCTCCTTCAGCACGAGAAGCAGTGGCAGGAGTGGGCACCTCTCGGATGATTCCTCAGGCAGCGGGGTGGGAGTGTGGTCGATGTCCTGGGAGGCAGAGGCAGATGAGGTGCTTCGCGTGCGAATGACGGAGAGTATTTAACAGCTCCCGTGAGACGTGCCCTGGGGACTCCTAGGGGTTACTGGGGGAGACTTCGAGTGCAGTTGCAGATTCCCCAAGAGCAGGTAAGCACACTAGCCAAAGAATCTCATTTTATTATTCTTAGTGACCCAGCTGGTGTAGCTTAGGGAAACACAGCTTAAGTGGACAATGGAAGAACCCAGTAACACTCAAAGCGAAGTGACAGCGTGAGATTCTACCCTCTGGGGCAGCCCGTGGCATTCACCAAGAGACCACGGCATGTCAGCCTCTGTGCCAAGAAGTCACCCACATTTTATCCTTGAATCCTTACAACGCTGAGAAATAGGTAGTATGTGCTATTTTACAGATGAAGAAACTGGAATGTAACTTGCCTAAGGACTCAGAGCTAGCAGTGGTTGGCCCAGGGTCAAGTACAAAGTGACTGGAAAGTTGCTTCGTGCTGTGTCATGGGTAACGCTGCTGTTTTCCTTCTGAGTCTGGCAGACACTTGGTTCATGTAAAGGACTGGGGAGTGCTGGCCCCCGGAGAGCAGGGGAACTGATTTCATCAATCAGTGGAGTCTTTGCTGAATAATGTTTTAGTCCTAAGGAGGAAGAGGAATAGAAGGGCACAGCCTTTGTTCTAAGGAAACTTATATGGTGTGTGGGAAGATACGGGATAAATACATGAAAATTCATAATATCAGGAAGTTTTGACAAATGTGTGAGTGGTGAGAAGAATGCTGTGGAAGTACAAAGGAAGTGGGGGTCCTTGGGAACCGGCTTGCCAGGGAAGCCATGATGCGGAGGCAGTGCGGTCGAGGGCCAGGGTAGAAGGGATTGCCTGTCAGATGGCGGGGCAGCACCCACAGCGGCCCAGGTGGGCCCGACGTGGAAGGTCCAAGATACTCCTGTCAGTGCATCGGTGATCTTGTGAGTGAAATTCACTTCACTGTTCCTATTCTAAACATAATGTTCATTATTATAGTTTCAGACATGCCTAAGGGGTAAAGAGTCAATAATAACACCCAGAGATACACACTGTTAATGTTTTAATACATTTTATTTTGTTTTCACCTGTATAATGTTGTACTCATACTGGAAATATAATTTTGTATTTTTCAGTTTTTTGCTTAAATTTACATCAAAAGCATTGTGTTCTCTAATTACAAACTTTCATTACAGACATAATTTTGTAATGGCTGCAAACGTACTATTTATCGAATACACCATGATGTGCTTAACTTTTTCCCTAGTGTTGGACAACAATTTAAATGAGGTTTACTGAAAGCTTTTTCTAACTCGGGCAGGCATATAAATAATTCTATAATTCTGGGACCACGTGGGAACCAGGAAGTGAAAGTCAACAACGTTAAGTCAAGATATAGGAAAGATTGTGAACTTTTAAGTGGAGGACAGAAATAAATGACCCATGAGAATGCACGCTGTCTGCACAAAAGCAAAAAAGTTATTTGTGGGCATCTCACTGAAACTGTGGGGAAGAAAGATCCTGAGTGAGGAAAGTATGGTAAATGGAAAACAATTAGATATTTATTTATTCACTAAATATTTGTCGAGGAGTTGCCATGTGCTAAGCAATGTTTTGAGCCCTGGGAATAAAGCAGTGAACAAAACAAAGAGAATCCCTACTCCCTTCGAGCTTCTATTTTAGTTAGTAAGTTTTAGTAAGCTCAGAGCTTATAAAAGACAAATAAATATATAATATGCTATAAATCCATGCAGAAAACTGAAATAGAGTGAAGGGATAAAGAGTTGAGGGAAGCAGCTATTCTTGATGGGACAATTAGCGAAAGCTTCTGCGAAAAGGTGACACTTGAACAAAAACCTCAGTGAGGTGAAGCAGTGTGCATTGCCCAAGATTGCTAATGCTGTCGTACTTAAAGGTAGTGACTTTATTGAGACAGTTCTTTACTGTTATATTTCAGTGAACATACAAAACATATGTACAAAGTTTCATAGGTTTACTTTCCTAAAACATATTATTATAAAGATTTTCAAACGTTTGTTACAGTGGCCGCCCACATGCTCGCTGCCTGGATTCTACTGTGACTATTTTACCGCCCTTGCTCATTATGTGTCTACCCATCTGTCCATCCATTATAGGTGTAATTTTAATCTTGGTGTCCTTACCCTTTATTCCTTAAATTATTTTTTAAAATTTTTAAAAATTTATTTCAATGGATTCAGGAGGTACAAATTTTTTTTGTTACATGGATGTTTGCATGGTGGTGAAGGCTGGGCTTTTAGTGTACCCACAGTGTACCCATCACCTGAATAGTGTACATTGTGCCCAAATTCTTAAGCTAATCAGTTGTCAATTTCTTTTGCCATGGGGGATTTTAGAAACTTAATGTCCATGAATAGGAAGAAATTTTTTATTCATTTTTATATTATTATGGAATTTAATTTTATATTGTTTGGCTTTATACGTGATTCCCCAGTCCATTTTGGAGTTTATTCGGGGTGTGGTATAAGACAAGGATCTTGCCCTTATATGGTTTTTCCTAAATAGCTCATTTCCCCAACACATTTGTTGAACAAATGGGCTTTCCTGTGTTGGCTAGTCACTTTTCAAAAACAATACTAAGTTTTTATGTATGCCTTGTTCTTTTTCAAGATGTCTCTTCTGTTCACTTGATTTGGATGTTTTATTTTACTAGCACCTCACTTTTACAATTTTGTTTTATCATACATTATAATATGAAATTAGGTAAATCACTCCCAATTTTCTTTTTCAGAATTCTCTTAGCTGTACTATGTGCTTATTCTTGCAAATGTTATTAAAGTCACCCATGTTCTAAAATTCCTTGTTGAAATTTTAGTTAATATTTATATTTCATGCTTTTTTGAAAGGAATCTTTTCTCATTTATAAAACAGGGATACTAGTCTTTTAATAGGATTGTTGTGTGGATTAAATGATAACATACACTTGAAGTGTTTAATATGCTGTATCAACTCAGAGCCTGTTCTGACTTTACAGAGGGCTCTAAGATTTATTTAGGCTCTACCTAATTGCAGTTCATTTCTGAAGTTTCCCAGATTCATTTTGAAGCAAGAAAAAAAAAACATTATGTTGTTGCCAATTCAGAAATCAAGCACACTGGAGGAGGTGAAGGGGCAACAACCCTGGAGAAAGGTCTCCCTGCCCTTGTTGCAGGACACTCTAGCATTGTTATGACTAACCATCCTGCAGAAATCCTCCACCCTCCTCCCCATTTCTACGTAACCCATTCTGTATAGCTAGCAGTCATCTGGGGTTCACTTGACATTCACATTCATGCGTCACAGTACGCTGGAATCTGGTACCAGTTTTACTTAGCTTTATAGAAGGATACAGGACAGGGAACAGTGTATCGGCATGACAACATCAAACACGTCTTCATCAGGGGTCCTTCCATCCGCCTCTGTGGCATGGCTTCCCAGCCCACAGAGGACACACTTAGCCTCTGTGATGAGCGGGATGAGAGCACACAGGTAGGTGTGGACCACCCCAGCGTGGGAAGCTCAGCACGGTAGCTGTGTCTTAACACCTGCCCATGAGCACAGCTTCCAAGGCCCTGCAAGGACACCCTTGGGTATAAGCAGTAACACATAGAAGCTTGTTTTCTGAAAGTCTTTTAAATTCCTGGATGAGAAAACCCTCAGGCCATACATGCCTGCTCAGCCCTCATTCCAGATACAGTTCTCTTCCAGAGTTCACTTTCACGACAACCTAGCACAGAAGCCATGTCACGTTTATTTTAACCCAGCGTGTTTTAAGGAAACAGTATAGGAAAAATGACATGTGAAATCGTCTGGAGATAAGTTTGCCTGCTGTAAGTCCTCTCTCACCACCCCACTCCCAGTTTCTGGACCTCTTCCTGGCGCTGCAGTTTTCTGACAGGACTAGGCTTCGGAACCTCTCCAGATCGCTGAGGAAACCCTGTGCCACTCAGTTGACTGGGACAACAGGGTGCCTCAGTGATGTCCTTCAGTGAGTGTCCTGTGTGCCTTCTGCTTTCACCTCTCAGGATGTTCATCATCCTCTGCTAGGGCCCACTCCTGCTGGTTCTGGCCACACTTTTCACTGAGGAAAGAGAAGGCGTTGGGACCATCACTGGTGTTTCTCCATGCTCCCGCATCAGCACTGGTTTCAGCAGAAACTCCTTCAGATTTCCACTCAGTTTCCTCCTGATGCGGTCCCTGCCTCATCCGAATCAGTTCTAGCCCCCTGCACTGGCACATGCCGCCCACCTTGCTCACACGCCAGTCCCGCTGTAGGCCCGGAAGGCCTCCTCCCGCCTCGGGCCTCTGGTCTCCCGTGCTCCTCTCCCCAGTCCCGGCATCTCGGCAGAGCTAGCCCTGCTATCAGCTGCTCCTCTTCTTGAGGACGGACCCAGCTGGGAGGACATTTCTCCTTTGTATGTCTGCACAGGACCCGACTGTGACTTTCCCTAGTGCCTGGTATGGAGTAGATTTCCAATACGTGTTGCAATGTTCTTAAGGTTTAAGAGGTAATAGATGGTGCCGTACCCTAAGGTGGTGTTAGCCAAAGTGCACGTTTCTCTACCCCCTTCCGCAGAAGTGAATGCTGCCAACAGTGTGCTTACCTAGACCCTAACCCTTTACACGAAGAATTCTTTCCTGTGGAAAGAAAGGTAGAGAAAACGGGCAAGGCTATGTTTATTTTTCCCCAAGAAGCAAGGTTCCCAGTTTCTCTCCCATGTATGCCTGCTCCTGACCTGAGAAGATTGTCTCTACCTACCAATGCTGACAACCCTGACAAGCCATGAGCAACAGGAGAATATTAAACAAAAAGAAGCGAGGGTACTGCTTATTTCTTTCCTTGTTCTACCAACATTTTCTTAGGTTCCCAGAATGGAGTGCTAGAAATAGAATTAACTTTGAGATTTAAAACACCGCTGGAATTTTTTTGTCAAAAATTACAGTTCTGTTATCTTTTCACTGATTCTCAGTGGCTATTTTACACAGCTTCTAGGCCTGTTTTCTGTGTGGTTGCCTTGGAAGGACAGTGTAACACTCAGTAGCTCACATTCATCAGGCATTTGCTGGGTTCCAGGTGCTGTGTTAAGCACTCTGCACATCTTAACTCTTTTATGCATCATAATACCCATTTTAGGTAGATGCTGTTGTTAGCCCCATTTTACAGGTGAGGAAACTGAGATACAAAGAGGTTAATTAACTATCTCAAAGTTACGCAAGGTCAAGGCGGAGCCAGCATAGGCCTCAGCCTGGCCCCAAAGTCAATGTTTGTACCACACTATACTGTCTCTTGTAAGTTTGATTATCTGTTTTTGTTCTGTAACAGTTATTAATATTTTCATGTACAATAGGGGAACTTTTTGCAAACCCAAATAATGGAGTAACTTTTTATCTTCATGTACACTGTGTTAAGGTTCTTAATCCCTTCCATTATTTCTTTATCATTAATTTATTGATCTGGCTTTTAAGAGGGGGAAAGGTGCACTTGGATTGGATTGATTTCTTCTGTGACATTAGGGTAAATTTCTTACCAAGAAAGTTATTTTCTATTTTCCATAATAAACAGTAGAGTCTACTCCATCTCTGAGCTCCACCTGCCTCTCAGGGCTTGCCTGGCTGCTTTGTAGCAACAAATAACGAAGCAGATGCTTTCACCCCATGAAAAGCCCCAGCGCCAGTGCCCGTTTTCAGGTGTCGAGAGTTGAACCATCTCCAAGTGGGTCTGACTCACCCTGTCTTGGTCGACTTCCCTCTGCATCCCCGCCGGCCCCTTAGGTTTGCTGGCACACGGGGAAGAGAAATGAGGTGGAGACTGTTGCAGTTCTCTCTGGTCTCTTTAAATTTGAGTGTTGAATTCACTCACCTGAATTTGTTGGGAGTTGCCTATGTCGTGAAGTCTTTAATCACAGAGTCTATTCTGTATCTGGGACGGCTAATGTAGCCCCAAGCTTTCCTTTTTTCTCCTCCCTAGTGTAATGTTTGGGATATAGCCTTCCATTAGTAGTGATGTATGCTGAAAAATGAGCCAATATTTTTTGTTCCTGCTCATTTGAGTTTCAAAAATTTGATTTCATGTTATCTCATTTTAGATATTTTGTCACCTTTATTGAGGATTGAGGTGTTATTGATTCATTTTAAATACCTCTTTCACGTGTTCAATTTCAAAGTGTTTCGCTATACTTGTTTTTGCTAAAAATGCCATCAGTATAACTTCATCCTCTGGTTATTTTAACAGCAAGTTTTATCTGCCTACAGGAGAATATTAAAAAGTGAGCCTCCATACCCCCAAGAAATGAGTGCTCTGGCTAAAGACCTCATTCAGCGTCTTTTGATGAAAGATCCCAAGAAGCGATTGGGATGTGGTCCACGTGATGCAGATGAAATCAAAGAACATCTCTTCTTTCAGGTGAAATTTATTGAACAGATAGAGGGTTTCATAGCCCCTGCTGGTCTCAGGGTGCTGGGCATTCTTGGTGAAATTAGTGGACACAGTCCCTCCCAAGGTCATTTCCCACCTATTTTCAGATACATTGCACCTTTTTTTTTTTTTTAATGACAGGGACCTTTTAGGAAGGACCAAAATTCTGCTTGTATGGACCTAAATGGAGTGGGAGTGGAGAGGATCACAATAGCATTCAATTTTCTGTATAATAATTGGTTAGAATTTCTAGGTTTCCGTTTATGATCTTGTGATTTAGGCATATGGACTAAGGAGACTTTTATTGTAGTTTTTACCACTCTCTGAGTTCATGAGCTCTTACTGCCGCTGCATTTCACCTTTTGGATAGTGATTTCATCTCTTCCTCTTTTCCTAGGAGAAATCTTAAAAAATTTTAAATCTACCTATTTCTCAGTTACATATCCGTGACACAAAGGAAGTTATTCATTGTTTTTGTCTTTGTGACAGTGCTTTTCTCATTCTGAAAAAGCCTGATGAGACCATTCATTCTACAGAGCACCAACTCATCCGCTCAATTTAGTTTGCTCAGTTTCATCCAGAAAACACCAAAATATTAAATAACTGGGAAAAAAGGTTAAATGGAGTTGGCTACTGATTTCCAGGCTAAATGGTCAAACCTGGGATGCCATGGCTTTGATTGAAAAGGACTAAGAATGTGACTGTTTTGTTTGTTTGTTTGTTGTAAAGATAAGGTCATGCTCTGTTGGCCAGGCTGGAGTACAGTGACTGTGTCATAGCTCACTGCAGCCTCAAATTCCTGGGCTCAAGCGATCCTACTGCTTCAAGCCTCCTAAGTAGCTGGAATTACTGGCTTGTGCTACCACGCCCTGCCAAATTTTTTAAATTATTTTTTTGTAGAGACAGTTATGTTACCCAGGCTGGTCATGAATGCCTCAAGTGATCCTCCCACATCGGCCTCCCAAAGTACTGGGATTACAGACATGAGCCACTGTGCCTAGCCACATATGACTTTTTTAAAATTTCATTATATCAGTAATCATGACCTAATATTTATGGTCTAAAGGGGCCATCCAAGTTTTGTTTACATTTTTATCACCAAAACAAATGAAAAGAGCATACCAAAACAAAGAAAAAACTTTTCTGTCAAGTAAGCTTTCATGTTGTTATTGTTTTTTAAATATAGGAAAAAATATTGATCGAAAAAGAGAATTATCTCCCTTCACTTCCATGCTCAAAAAAGGCATATTTAGTCTATCAGTGTAATCGTTTTTCAAAATATTAATGCACATCTTACAGAAGTTCAGTAACATGGTGAGAAATACATTTAGAATAAAATGAACTTCTCATACGTGCATTTCATAAATTCATATGGCTTAGCAAGATTACTATTTGAACAGACTTAAGTGTCTTGTTCAGAAGTTTATCTCAAAAATTAACCAGCTAAAATTCAAAGAACTGTTCAAGCAAAATACCCCCAATTATATTTTCCTAAGATCCTTTTCTTCATTTTTCCCTGTATTTGTGAATATTGCAGTATGTCTTTCATATTAGCTAAATTTTTCTTTTTGATAGCTTAGAATAGTAATTTTAGATTTCTTAGTTGCCTTGATTTTTTAAATGATAGGGATGCTTTCGAAAAGACCAGAATTCTACTTGTAAAGACCTAAGTGGTCTCTTTCTTCATAAATGGAGCGGGGGTGGAAAGGATCATAATATCGTTCAATCTTTTTTACATATTAAACATTCTACTAATGACATATTTCTTTAAATCGCCCCTTTACTGTAGAAGTTTCTCTTAACATATGTACAATAGCCAAGCACAAATCATGTACTTACAATGGAAAACATTACATAGAGGAAAGAACGCTAATGAAAATCGAGGGCCTGTGTTCAAATCCTGGGTCTTTCCCCAACTGGTATTTAAGTGAATAGGTTAATTCTTATTTCTGGGCTTCAGTTTTTTTCTGGATCAAATAATGAAGATGAACTAAATGATCTCTAAATCTCATTCTAGCTGAAAAATTTGAAGATCTGTAATTGTTTTATTTCCATTTCCTCCACAGGGAACATAATAAAAACATTTTATGGTAGTTGATTAAACTTACTGAATTTCATCAACTAAAAAATGCACATTTTTCACATTTTACCACCACTGCACTCACTATACATGTTACAGTGGACATCATCTTATGTTCTGTTGATGCTTTTTTCTTAGTGGTACATAAAATAATGGTGTATCTTACTATCAGTGACAGCATCTTAGATTTGAAATAATATGGTAATAGGAGATCTGTGACAGAGCATAAAACAATGGCAGAGGGTTGGATTTGAATAATATAAAACATAGCAGTTACTCAGTAGGTGTCTGACATGGGTGGAAAGGGGGCTTGGATTATTCTGTGGAGGAGGTAGGAGGCAGTGTTTAAAATGCTTGAATGCAGTTGAAAGAGAAAAGAGCTATCACATCATTTAAACTCACGGACATAAGCAAATGCATGATTTATAGTGAGTTTATTTTCCAATCCGTCCGGATGACCAGGAGGAAAAGCGGGTACGGGGGAGAGCTAAGTAATGCTGCCTCTAGAAAGTAGGAATGTTCCTTTAGAGCTGCTGTTCATGTCCATAGAGCATTTGGAACCCCCTTATTGTGGTTTTTTGTTTTGTTTGGGGTTTTTTGTTTGTTTTCTTTTTGGCTTAACGCCTTCCTCAGGAGGCTCAAGACAAGAGTAATTTTTGTTATCTCTACGGGTAAACTAATGTGTCTTGGTGCCCCCCAGAGGACACTGTGAGACTCAGTGATAGAAAGCAGTGTCAGCTTTCAGACACAGAACTGGCTGGAGCTATAACCTAATCGGAAAACATGCTCTTGCTTGGGAAAAAAAAATTTTTAATTATTGGTTTGAAATATATGCCCTTATTTTTAGCTCTCTTCCTATTAATTAATTAAAATCCTAATTTACGTTTGCTATTTTTAGAAAATATATTTCGAGAGAGAAGGAAGGAAACATCATCTAAAAAATAAGAAAGAACACATATTTTGACTTTGTTGCTTTCTACTCTGTACCAATTTTCTTTCTCTGCTTTAGAAAATAAATTGGGATGATTTAGCTGCCAAAAAAGTGCCCGCCCCATTTAAGCCAGTCATTCGAGATGAATTAGACGTGAGTAACTTTGCAGAGGAATTCACAGAAATGGATCCCACCTATTCTCCCGCAGCCCTGCCCCAGAGCTCTGAGAGGCTGTTTCAGGTACGCTCCCATTGTGTGCATGTGTGTGTTGGCTGTGTTAAAGTTTTGTTCCCATGTTAAAGTTTTGTTAGCATCTTAAAAATGGAGTTCTCTAATCTCTTCAAAATTACTAAGTACAGAAATAACTGCAGATGGTAAACTGAAGCTTACGGTTTGCTAAATAGATATTTATGTGTTTATTTTTTATGTAAGGAAGTCTTAATTTTATACCTGAAATTTTCTTTTTGTTCCGACTCTTTTATAGAAAATACAATAATACTTTATTTTACCTCTATTCATATATATATATATAGTTTAGGTCACAGTGTTATGTGATTCTTCAGTGAATAATCTTAACTGCTAACTCTTAGCAAAAGATTTAAAAAGGATTTTATATTTAGGAAAGGATCATTATCAGACTTAAGATAAAATATTCTAACTATTAAATGGCGTCATGGCTTTACTTCTTTGACTCCTCTAACTGTACCTTTAGTGTGGTTTAATCTGGCCATCCAGACTGTATCTCTTCTTCGTTTCATATCTGTTTCTACCACATGACCAGGCGGTTAGTAGATGTTTAAAAAAAAGGTTAATGAACTAGTGGATGTTCTGGCTTGAACAGATTAATCATCCATCCTTATACCACTTTTGGCTCAGCATATCCTTCTGCCATTAGATTTCGTCCCCTTCCAAAACTTGATTTTCAATTTAATTATTCTGAAGAAATAAATAAGAGTCAAATGATGACTGAATTAGAAACTAACTTTAATGAAACTCGCTATTAATATTTTTCAAGTTTACCAAACAGTAGCACTTGGACCATTTTGTTTCATACCTTGACTGTATCTTTTTTGAGAAATTAGTTGCTTATAAGCGAACTTTTATCAGCAATGCAGGAGAAGTACAGCCACGAGTCAGATTTTGGGGGTGGATACAAAGAAAGTCTTTTTCGACCTTCATTTTGGAATTGGCTTAATTCTACCAGAAGATGGCATTATCTCCTTCTGAAAAGCATTTTTCACTTGATTTGATATAATCCTGTATTTTGGATAGCAAATAAAATAATATTCATCTCAACAAATATTTGAGTGTTTGTCTCAGAAAAAAAAAATAATTGCAATCTAGTCTGTGCTAAACGGTAAAGTTGCAAGTCTTTATTCTTTCCCTTCCTTTCGCTTTTTAGGGCTATTCCTTTGTGGCTCCTTCTATCCTATTCAAGCGCAATGCCGCTGTCATAGACCCCCTCCAGTTCCACATGGGAGTCGAACGTCCTGGAGTGACGAACGTTGCCAGGAGTGCAATGATGAAGGTATGTAAGTGTGGTTACTTAAATGACATATCTGTTTGCATGCATGTTTAAATACCAACGCTAATTAACATTCTTAAATCCAGCAAATGTAATAGATTTACCATTCAACGAAAGTACAATTTTAAAAAATGAAAAAATGGAAATATCAGTATTTTCCATAGTGAATTATTAGTATCAATTTAAATGAGCTCCTTTGTACAATGATAGAGAATTATGTATCTTAAATAAATGATATAGATGAAAATAGAAATGAACTAAAGATAAATTTTAGATTATAAACATATTCCATTCATATTTATTAATCTTAATAATTTTATATTATTCTACGATTTTATTTATCCCTTATGTATTACTAACATTTTCTTAAGTTAAATGATGTTGGTTTCTTATCAGGACTCTCCATTCTATCAACACTATGACCTAGATCTGAAGGACAAACCATTGGGAGAAGGAAGTTTTTCAATTTGTCGAAAGTGCACACACAAAAAAAGTAACCAAGCTTTTGCAGTCAAAATAATCAGCAAAA